>JAHUTJ010002583.1:0-12193 GCA_036250325.1 Characodon lateralis | reverse complement strand
AAACCAGCTGTTTCACTTTCATTGTCCAACCCCTGTAGGAATTGGCACTAAAGCTGATTCTGATTCTGATTCTGAATTACAGCTACCTTAAAAGCCTGTGGTTCTGATCCATTTACTAAGGATAGGTTAATCATACCTAAAATGGGGCTGGTAATCAGAGGGAACACTTCCTTAAATAATTTGGTTGGGATTGGGTCTAATATACAAGTTGAAGGTTTATATGAAGCTAATATTTCTAATAACTCAGGAAGCTCCACAGGATCAAAATAGTCCAAACACAGATCAGGTTCTACAGTTACTTCCAATGTTGTCTCACTTGCTGAGGATGAAGTAATCATCTTCAGGAGTATGTCAAAGATTTTCTTTTTAATAGAATCAATTTTATTTTGGAAGAATCCCATAAAGTCACGACTGCGAAGAGCTAAGGGAATGGATGGCTCAACAGAGCTATGACTCTGTGTAAGTTTAGCAACTGTACTAAAGAGAAACCTAGGATTATTCTTGTTTTCTTCTATTAATGATGAGAAATAAGTTGTTCTAGCTTGGTTAAGTGTCTTTTTATACAACAGTAGGCTGTTTTTCCATTGAGTAGAGAACTTTTTTACTGTTTGCCTTCCTGTTCCTGCCCATCTCATTGCCTGATCCCCTAACTATGCTCTGTGTCCTCTTTTTCTTCTGTATGTTTACTATTATTTGTCATTAAATAGTTCAGCTGACCATGTGGCTCCCACTTTGGTCCTGCACTTGGTCCAATTTATGACAGTATGGACAGATTTGACTCTGTGTGGATTAGAGGAGATTCAAAATGAATTCCAGCTCTTGCTTGTAGAAATCATTTCAGTTGTCTAATCATTGCTCTCTGTAATGACCCTGGTTCAAATAAATAAAAGCATAAAACTGATGCAGCATTCATGTTTGTAACGATCATGACTACATAAAGGCACAACCTCAGCTGAAGGAATCCCTGAAGACCAGTGTGAAATTTTTCAGTAAGGCATTGTTCCTTTAGACTACAAAGCCGTTTGCTGTGACTCATGTCAAAAGAACCGCTCCTTCAATTGTCTCAGGTCACAAAGCTGCAGACTAGCAACTTTCCAACATGCCCAGATGCATCAACAAACATCAGTGTCCTATTTAAAAGCTGCTGCTACAGAAGGTTCTAACCACTGTTCACCCAGCAGGCATCTGTAGACCTTAACTGCTGAGGAAGGTGGCTTCATAAAACAGCAGTGCAGCTGATTTTTAGCACTAGATGGTGGGAAACAAATGACTGAGAAACCTGCAGTTCTTTAGTTTTAGATGATTTTTACCCTCTGGATGATGAAAATGAAATAATTTACCTTTAGCTCCACAGAAAGCTTGAAGGTCACATAAATACAGACTATTCAGTACAAACAAATTAATTATAAATATAAAATTCATCCTTCTGCATGAAATGAGGAGTGTGTCGGCATGAAATGAGGAGTGTGTCGGTGGTCTGAATGTTTACAATGTAGGTTGCTGAGTTTTTAGATTAACAAGGATCCTTACGTCACTAATTCTTATTAAACTTTTATTTGTTTTGTCTGTCACAGGCTGCTCAGACATAATTCCTGTCTGCCTGTGTATTTTAGTAATTAAAATGCAATCTGACTAATAAATGTTGAATCTAGATTGTTTTATAAACTAGGCGGTCATCATTTTTCTAGCTGCTTTGACCCACATGCAGAAATACACTCAGGAAAACAGGAAAAGTTTTAACAAGTTTATTAAGAAATATTTTGTTTGCTGGAGAAACAGGAACTCGCTGCTGTATGGAGAATGGATCAATGGTAAGTGACAGGTAATATTCTGGGTTGTTGATCTTGATATATTTTTGCTTACAGAGGGAGATTAGGAGATCCTCCAGGGGGGAGGAGAAGTGAGATGATGGAAAGCTCCGGGAGCATTTCAGGTGAGTGAAAGGTCCAGGTAGTTCTGTTTACTTGCACTTGAGGTGGAGGTGGCACCAGGTGGATGATCTTGGAGGAGAGCACGGTGGAGGGTGAGCCAGGTTCGTTCACAGGTAGCGAGAGGAGACTTGAAACCTGAAGGCAGCTACCTGAGAAGATTTTCCGTGAAGCTGTCTTGTGATAATTATGGTTTATGCTGCACCCGTCTGGACACACTGATGAAACCATTTCACTGTCTCCCTGCAGGTTCCGTTAACAGCCTCAGCATTTTGTTGCATTTAAATCAAAGCACACCTACTGCCCATAAATCAACCATTGGCACATATGTAGTTTCATTTTGAAGCTTTTAAGGTTTTTGTGGCAATTAACTGACACACATTCAAATGATCTATAGTGTTACTGTCTTAGATGTGGCAGCCCCTGACTTTGTCATAGAGATGAATGAATGAAATGCTGACATCAGTGGAGATACGGCCTCTGCTGACTTCTCAGTAGTCTGAAGTTTCTCCTGATTTCTGGCCTGAAGCCCAAACATATTCATTCATTTACATGTTGGTGATTCAGTCCTTTTAGAGTGCTGTGAAAATGTGTTTGCTCTTGTAGCGAAATGGGGCTAGATGGATAAGCAAATGGAGTTAAGTTAGTCTTGGAACTAACTTAGACAGTAATTGCTACCTTCAAACAACTATTCACAATGCAAGACCAGATAAAACATTTTAATAAAATAATATTTAAGGAAATATTATTTTTGAATAAGAACCAAACCTTTATAGATAAATGAGTCTTAGTGGTGTTTAATTAGCTATCATATTTAGTAGAATAATATTTAGGGAAATATTTTCTTAGATTGGAAACTAACAACCTTTCTGGATAAATGATTCTTAATAAACTCGTAAGTCATGTGTTACCTTAGCCGTTATCGTTTGAAGCTAAGTTGAACATGTATCTTTAAAATATCATCAATAGAAGGATCAGAATGCATAAGCAATGGCAGTGTGTTATGACCGATCTGACTTTAAAAACCACCCTTTCAATAAAGTTTATCTTAACTTTAAAAACACAACAAAGAACACATCATTAGCTGAGCAGCTAGTCCGATAGCACTTAGCTGAAAAAACAAAAACCAACCGTCATGGAATAAACATTATTCAGATTATTTCACTCTGAACTAATCTTCTCTGCCCAAACACTACTTCTTACGTTAACCGTGCTGAGGAAAAGGTTTCCTGGGCGACGAGTTGAGGCAAGCGAAGCTGTCCGGTCATCCACGTATGGGCATTCAAGGGACCAGCGATGCAGCTCGTGGGGGTCTTTGGCTGGTTAGCTGGCCCCGCTGAACTGTATGACAAGGGCACGTTGGGCTCCTCAGTGCGGGTAGCTCTCTACCTGAACATGCACGCAGAAAGGCGTGCAATGCTGCGGTCCTGATTCCTTCTTCTTCAGGCCATGGGCGAAAATCCACTTTGATTAGGGCTGCTTCTGGAGGCCTCAGAAGAAAAGTCAAGCCACGCTTGTCTTAATAAGACAATAGGTGATTGGTGATAAGAACTGAGTGGAAACAGACACGAAGCACTGAAATATTCTTCCCAAGGTAAAACAACACGGTTATAATCTGTTGAGAGTTTTAGTCACAGCAGACACAAGATTTTTACTCACAGAGAAATACTCTTGGCTTGTATCCCCATGGATTTGAATTTTACTAAATATTTTAAGCATATAACAGCTGAAGATGGACTGAAAGAAAGTCTGGAAGGTGAGTAGAAGGAGTCTGTTATTGTGTGAGGGGAACCGACACAACCTCAGTTGCACTCACTCAGAAAGGTTTGAATTTTTCAGTCCGAATCTGCACATAATCGGGTAGCGTGAACTGATCACCAACCCGACTGCAAACGTGTGTTGAAGACAGCCAATGAAAAGAGAGTCTAGGACACAACAACGGCTGTGAGCCGACTAACTAATTACAGCCACGTAAAAAAACAAGAACCAGTCAGATATTTAAGACTAAAATGCAGCAAACAAAAAAGAAATAAACAGTTCACATAATCAGCATGAAGGCAATGGAACTTCATTTTTAAAAATGTATATTTTTAATAAAATATTTTCATACGGAATAAATGTATCATAATTGTTTGTATGTTCAATCCAGCCCATACATATTGTCTAAGATAAAAATAACATGTTTAGATTGAAGCCAACATAATTCCTAAACCCACTAACAAAAAATAGATGTTTTAAACTCTCAACATGAGTATGACAAAAAAAATTATTTTCCAATCATTTTCACTTGTAAGGTAAACTTCAAGAATTTTGATTTGCATAAATTTTATGAGGGAGTGGGACAGAAATATAACCCTTCTGAATTCTGAGATTATCTTCTATTAACGCCACCTACTGCTGTGTTTGTTCCTTCAAATTGTCATGCTCACAAGAGTTTCCACGAGACTTCGATGGTCCCGTAGGCTTTGGTTGGTTTGATAAACGCTGTAGTCTGTGGTCCCTCTGTTAGTTTGAACTCCGTCTCCAAAAGTCTACCAGGGCCGAGAGTCTTCAGCTTTAATGGTCAGACTCTAGAGCACAAACGCTGTGGAGTTAAAAGATGATTTAGTTCAATCAAATTTCACCAGGAGGTGTTCCTACAGTCTTGGTCAGAATAATAAAATGTTTACATTTGTGCATAAATAAGTATGTTCAGGATCAGCTGTTTATTTCCAGATTTTTTATCTTCCCACTTTTAGGAAGTAATCTTTTAACATCAGATGCAACCTAAATAAATACAAAAAGCAGTTTTTAAATGATTATTTCATTGAAGGCAAAAAAGTTATTCATAAATTTCCCTATGTGGATGTTAACAATTATCAACCATAAACGCTCTTGCCACATTCAGGCCTAATGACTGGCACACCTGGAGAATCAAGAAATCACTAAAAAACACAGCCTGTCTGACGACCTGAAGTAGGTGAAAAGATCTCAAAAGGCACACCTTGCCTAGTGCTAAAGAGACTCAAGATCAGATGAAAAACAGTTTTAGTGAGAGGTTTACATCCAGAAGACATTCTGATCCAATAATTGGAGCTTATTTAGAGTAGCAGAGATACTCTAAATGCCATCAAATCATATTTGCCTCGGCTCTGTTCCCCAGTACGCAGGTCAAGGTTATGCCAATGGATGTGAGCATTGTTTTAAAATTACAAAATGCAAAGAGATTGTGAAAGGGAGCATTTGAGATGGAGTGCAAGATGGTGTGTAGTTTATCGAGTGAGGTAATCTTTTCTGTGTACAAACAGGAATTAAACTATTGGCCCTTATTTATTGCTGCAGGTGCTACGGTCGGATTGTTTGTCGGATATTATTGGCTGCTCAGCTAAAATGATCCTAAATTCTTTAAAATGGAAACACAAACCAGAAAGACATTGCCTGTCCACCTCCAGGGTGGTCAGTGAAGGTCTACAGTTACCTTTGTGACAAATATGGTGATGTGAAGCCAAGCTATCAGCAAGAAGTACTTGCAGAGGTCATATTGTGTTATGTTGAGGAGTAAATGGCCTTGAATTGGGTGTTTCAACACAACGACGAACCAAAATACACCAGTCAGGAGCTGCATGTTAGTTCCACACCATCACACATGATACTTCTGAGGAAAAACCAAGAAATGCAGAAGAGCCAATCGTCCTGGTTTACAGGTGGTAGCAGGTAGTCGTCTCCATGCAAGATGTGAAGCAGTTCTCAGGAATACTGGTTATACAGACTATACAAAAAATTAACTTTTTCTTTATCCATCGCTACTACAACGGTACATTTAAACAGCCTGATAGTCATTTTGTCTGTATACTGATAATAAATTTTAATGACATTTTCTTCATTTCACGATTTCGAATATTTTGGGAAGTTTTTCCAGTGCATGTGCATGATGATTTTGAGCTTTGTTCACTTTTTTAAACACACTGCTAATATTTTGAGCACAGCTGCACGTCCCAAACAAACTTTCATTTAGTTTGTCTTGTCTTGTTTTTATTCCCTAAAAGGTCTCTTATGAATAATCTACCTTACTGATCTCCCGTAGAAGATTTGAGTTTAATGCAGATCTGTTACATTTAATCTTATCTTTCTTATTTCAGACAGTTATTTATTGATTAATTTATCCAGTTTTGCTGTGAATAAAGGATGCAGCTCTTCATTTTATTGGAATCTCCTGTCTTGGTTTATGTTTTTACCCTCTGATGTTTAGTACCCCACTGACAAGGAAAGGAAATAATAAACTAAAATGTTAACCATCACAGCATTTTCAGCCTGTGTTCAACATAGATGTCCATCTGAACCGAGCTGAAGACTGATACCAAATTCTGTTTTCTGTGTAGAGATTAAAGACAAAAACAATATCATCAACGTATAAACTCTTTATTTTAAAACTTTAACAATAAAATTGGTAGCAAGCAGTTAAATGAGCACAACGAAGCTGACTAATACTCAAATACTGTAACTTCTTTTATATAAAAACCAGCCATAATATGGCAACAACATAATGAACACCAGAACTTTTTCAGGTCCGGTATTAAACACACGGATCAATAAACTGATCAAAACGTATGTGTCAGTATAAATATTTTACGTGAATTATAAAAAAAAATTTTATATGATCTGTAATTAAATAGACCAATAAATAAAAGTACAAAAGTTGTTGCTATAAAAGTTTAAATATAATAAATATGTTTGGAAGGAAGCTGTCGAGGAATCAGTTATCGTTGTTGGTGTCATTGGTGGCGTTGGCGAAGGGTTTGGGCGCCTCGCAGTAATCATGCAGGTATGTGAAAAGGATGTCAATCTCTCCTACTGCTTTGTTGATGCCGCGCACGCCCTCCATCTGAAACACAAAACCGCAAGTAAAGTTTATCGGATCCGTTTAAAGCGGCCAGCTAAATCTTTATTCAGTACGAGTAATGCTAGCCATGCCCCTGTAGTCTTTGTTATGGGTTAATAATGGGTCCAGTTTGTACATACATAGTTAATAATTGAATTAAATACATTTTATTTTGCTAAACTACTATTACATTTATACTTTTCAGATTTTAACCTGTTATAATGAGAGATTTGTAATAAATTATTCTATAATATCCAAAACTTTTAACAACAATATTCTAAATTTCATAGGCTGGAGCCAAAATAAACTCATAATTAGTAAAAGTTTACCTTTAGACTTATTAAAAATTGCCTGAAAGGGAATTTTGAGTTTTAGAGACAAATAATCTAGTTTCAAAGCTAAAACTTTAAAGAAGTCAAACAGGGACGTCATTAATTAATTAAGCATAATTTTATAGTTTGAACTCTAGAAGGCGAATGTTTGTGTAGTTCTTTCCGATGTAAAGCCTGTTTTATGCAATGTGTTCATACAAGTTTGTAGCGATTAAAAGGCTTTTTGATGTTGTTATTATCAGGATAATAAAACCAAGGCAAGAAATCTTGAACTCACCTTTTCTAGCTTCCTGCGAAACTCAACAGTGTGACGATGGTTATGGTAGTGGGTGAGGTTCTGCAGACATAGGAATGTTCAGGAGGTTAGCAGCGGTTATCAGCTTGATCTGTTAGCTTGTGAGCGTGAACCACAGCGAGTCGTTATCAGTGTCTGGATCAACCACACCGAGATTAAAACTGCTTTCATGTTCAGGTTTTTCACTCATGATGTTTCTCAGTTTTTGACTCAGACTGTGATACTTTATCTATGAAACCTGCAGAAGGCTGCACTCTTGAGCTTCAAATGATGAAATGATCTATCAGGCTGAAACCTCTGCTCCAGATGAATTAAATAGGATAAACAAGATGCAATAAGCTGTACTTCTACATGTTTACACACTTCTTATTACATGATTTGCTGCTTATTAAACACTTACGCAGCCTTGATCCTGCAGGTCCTCGCTGACGCGGTGGAGGTCAGTCTTCAGCTGGTGCATGCTGGGATGCTCATCACTGTATTTGTGCAGGATGTTGTTCAGGTAGAAGTTGAGGATGTTGGCATGGAGGCAGCAGATCTCCATGTGGTTCTGGAGGAGGTGGAGAAGTAAGGAAACATTAGGATCTTCTGGAAATGTTCAGCTCGGGTGGAAACTTCTGTTATGAGGGGCAGGAGCTGGAAAAACAGGCTCACCTGGTGAGCGCTGGCTCTGGGCATCAGTCTGATGCTGGTGTCCTCCTCCAACTCTTTTCTCTGAGCCTGAAGAGAGAAATTAACATCTCTGATTAAACACAAAACCTGGATTCTTTATTTTTTGCCTAAAACAACCGCCTCTTTAAATGTTTTATTATATTCCATGAGAATCAGATAGATGAAATCGTAAAGTTCGAACGAGATTTATTGAGTGAACACCCACATGCTGTGACATTTCTCGGACCGCTTGATGCGTCTTTGGGTCTTTCAGCGGCGGGGAGCGGTGCACAGGGTGCGACACCACCTGCTCAGTCCAGGCAATCAGAACCAGGACGGCGAGAGCGGTGGCAGCCGAACGTAGGCAGGAGACAATTGTGGCGTTATCGAGCTTCATGGTGCGGGCAGGTTACTGATGTTGATCCGTTCCTGGAGAGCAGAGACCTTTCAGCTGAAAGAAAGAAACAGAAATGTGACAAAGATCTAGAGCAGGTGAAAGAGGGTGCACATCTGCTTCAGCTGCTGCTGCTGAGAGTGTGTTCACCAACCTGTCAGCAGGTGCTGTTGTGAAGATGTTAGAGTGTCTCTGGCCTTTATACAGAACAACCCTCCGCCCCCACTCCAAGAATCTAGGACAACCAAAAAACCCCGGCTCGTATGCTTATACACACACACACAGGTCATTACTGGTTTGTTTGTTTACTGTCGTTAAAACAAAGAGAAATAACCTGTCAGTCAAGGAGTGGTGAGTGATGACGTCCATTTGTCAAAAAATACTTTAATTATACTTCTGTATAAAATTTCCTCTGACTGCATGTGTGAGTGTGTGCACATGAGTTCCCTGGAGGGTCAAAAACTGGAAGTGACTTATTATTTCCCTGAGAGGGAAAAACCTCACAGCGGCTCTGCTTACAAGTTAGTGTAGCAGATTAATTGTTGTGATGTTGTGCAACACATAAACTTTACAGTTTAATTCATATTCAGATAACGGTTGGCATAAAAGAGTGTGTTTCACTGCTTTCAGCTGCAACTATTATGTTTAAAAACAAAATAAGTGCTTATTGCAAAAATTACCTTGGTCTGGATCTAATTAGCAAAACAAAAATACAAATCCATAAACTGTCTTTCACATCATTTTTTGTGCACAGCGTTAGTCTGTTAGTGTTTCCGAGTTGCAACAGGAAATTACTTTAATCAGCTGTGATGTCAATGTCAATTTTGCGATCCAACGGCCGTGGCAGCATTTTTACTAATGTATCTTTAAATGGAAATTAGCTTTAATTTGCATCTTATTTTGCTGTTTTTCTTCAAATGGGTTCAAAAATGCACCAGAGTAAGCTTACAGTATAAATGTGACGTATAATATTACAACTAATCTTTCAACTCACAGCAATTGTTAGAAAGACAAATGTAGACATTATGTAACATTTTGCTTTGTCACAGCATTCAGTTGTCCAGAGACATGTGAACCTATGTGCCAAATCTGTAATCGGTATCAGCTGTCAAACTGAAAGCAGCCTCTTTGTCAGCTATGTAATCTCACTGTTTATTAATCTGTGCCAACAGGCTAAAGACATTTAATGACAAGCCTTCATACTTTGACAAAAAATAAATAAGAAATTATCACAGGATTTCCAGGATGTTATTGACAAACATAAAACCAGAATAGTGTCCAATCAGCAGTCAACTACTCCTGATGAGGTTGTTGAGAAGAAAGAAAAAGGGCTGAGGATGAATCCCTGAGGGACTGTTTGAAGAGTTTGCTTTTTTATGCACTACAAAAATGTGGCTCCATGTCAGTGATACTGTAGTATAAACCATGTCTTTGGAAAATCGGTACAATGCCTCATGTCTCCTTGAGAGGTTTCGGCATCATATTTCCCTTCGGTCATCCACATTTCCTGGTTCTGTGATTGGAAGATCAAGTTCCCCCCTTATTGTGCCGGATGTGGGAGTGAATCCCTCTGAGGCTGCAGACACGTTCTAAACCAACCAATTGTAACTGGGTTCCAAACCAGATCATTCATTGATCTGTAAAACTGTCCTGTTAACTTAAATAAAACTGAGAGAGCAGCATGTAGCATCAAGTCTGCGTCACAGAAGACGTCTCCAGTCGTGACCTGTTGACACACTTTTTTGTCGACTTTGAATAAACTGGAGCGCCGACTCAGCACTAAGAAGGAAATAAGCAGCAGCAAAGATTTTTTCAGAAATCCAATTAAGAAATTCGATGTAACTGTAATTCAGGAAATAGCGTCGATCTGTGCTTGTGTTTTAATGATTTCATATTTAGGTTTTACTAGGTTTAAAAAGTGGAAATACTCAGATTTCCATGATGTAACCACAAACTGCTCTTTCCGACTGATTGCATATTCTGTTCCCCTAAAACTCAAGGTAAAGTTTTGTCACGCACAGAAAGAAACGATGTCTCAGTCAATAAATATAGAGACAGGTTGCACGGTGCAGCCAAGCAAAACCATAATTTATTTAAAGTAAAAAAAACAGATGAAAAAGACCCATTTAAAGGTATGATTACAAAGCAGCTATCAAAGACCACTAGCTTCAAACCGGAAATATTTGATGCATAAAATGTATCACTTAGTTTGCACTTGAAACCCTTCCTGGACCTGATTTCTCCTGGTCATTACAGAAAATGTTGCCTCAGAATAAACCTTTCAGTATGACTCCTTTAGTCCATCTCCTGTGTTATAATTCAAGCTGAAATGACGTTAAACACGATATCTTATTCAGAAACATTTCAACATGCAGATTAGAGGAGCCGGGAATTGAACCAGTGACTGTCCTACTTTTTAAACCACAACTCAGGAAGTTACTGAAAATGGTGTAATGTCTTTTTAGATTAATTTCATTTCAACTATGATTTTCTCTTGTTAGAGTTCATTTACATTTACTATATTTCGGACTTAAAGATTTAAGATAAATATAATTAATAATAAATATGATTAAAAAAAAGATCTCAGAGGTAAAAACGTGGGAAACGCGTCCAGAGACGAGAAGAAGCCTTTTTTCTGTAAGACATACGAACAAGAAAAGCCAAAGGATGTTAATGAGCCTTTATGCAAGCTGTGTTACAAAGTGGTGAAAACAAACAATTTTAGAAAGTGTCTTAAAGACCAACACATGATCGTTAAGAAATGCCCAGCTGCAGACTGGAAGAACCTGGATCTGAAACAACCTGAGGTCCACAGGTACAGAATGGTAAGATGACCAGCAGCTCCTCCATTGCTCCTCTGCTCGGTAGTAAAGAAATTACCATGAACGGCTAATAATAAAATGAGTAACATTAAAGAAAAATGAATATGTGCTGCATAGTTCATCATTTTAAAAATCTCTGTTAATTCAGAAATGTGAATTTCTGGTCTTAAAACAGTTTTAAAATGCTTGTTTTCACAGTTAAGAACAATGTTTCGAGTCCCTGGTTCCAGGAACGACATTCTTGTAGAAAGTGTTACCTTGTCTACTCCTCTGCTCTATAGGAAAGGAACACTTTTTAGTTCATCTTTTATCTTGCTCGCTACTACCTATTGGTTTTGCAGTAATAAAGGCAATAAACATGTCATTGTGTTTATATTTTTTAAGTTTTTATTAGAAGGAACCCTGCGGCTACAATAAAGTAAGCATTAAGTAAATTCTACCATGTGTGCAGGAACCCAGTTATAAGACAAGAACTTCAAACACATCTACTCCTCTTCTGTAGATATCCGTCTCCTTATAATATTATATATTATTATTATATTATAATATTGATGATTTCAGTTGGGCTCTTCTAAAGTTTCACCTGTGCAACATTAAGTAAGCTGATCTTTTATACAATGAAAATGTGTTGTAATGCAAAGTAAACATTTAAAAATAGTTTTTCTTACATCTGACCGCTCTGCATGATCCCCAGTACTTTTTATGTCACCAAAAAAACTGAAGCTGCAAAGTTTTAGTAAATAACTTTCTTCTCATAGTTCATTTCAATCATAGTTGAAATGAAATTGGTGTTGAAGCACCTGAAAGACATCACAGGCCCCCTGCTGGACCCCCTGCAGTTTGCTTACCGAGCAAACAGGTCGGCAGATGATGCTGTTAACTTAGGTCTACACTTCATCCTGCAACACCTCGA
>JAHUTJ010002582.1:0-12202 GCA_036250325.1 Characodon lateralis | reverse complement strand
CACTCATCCAGCATCAATATTCGTCCTCTGAGATACTTTGAGGATGTGACAGCAGCTGTGTCAGAGCTCAGAGATAAACTACAGGACATCCTGAGAGACACATGGACAAACATCTCACTGACAGTCAGAGAAGTGGAGATTTTACTGCCAGAACCAGAAGCAAAGAGCAGACCTGGATTCTTAAAATATTTAATAGAAATCCCTTTGGATCCAAACACAGCAAACAGGTATCTGTTATTATCTGAGGGGAACAGAAAAGTAACGAGTGGATGAAGAACAGACTCGCCCTGATCATCCAGACAGATTCACTTATTGGTTTCAGGTCCTGAGTAGAGAGAGTCTGACTGGACGTTGTTACTGGGAGGTGGAGTGGAGAGGAGAAGGAGGGGTTGATGTTGTAGTTTCATACAAGAATATCAGTAGAGATGGAGGATCAGATGAATGTTTATTTGGAGCCAATGACAAATCTTGGTCATTATCTTGTGACACAACTTGTTACACATTTTATCACAACAGAGTTGAAACCTCAGTACCAGGTCCAGTTTCCTCCAGAGTAGGAGTGTTCCTGGATCACAGAGCAGGTCTTCTGTCTTTCTACAGCGTCTCTGAAACCGTGACTCTCCTCCACAGAGTCCAGACCACATTCATTCATCCTCTATATCCTGGGGTTTGGCTTCATGATGATGGATCCTCTGCTGAGTTTGTTAAACTGAAATGGTCAGAACTGATCTGAGGTCCAGTTGGTTAAAATGTTTATTTTAGTTCCAGTTTCTTTAGTCTCCATCATTGTTGATGAGAGCTCATTGTTGTGTCATGTCTTCACAGCTCAGAGATCAGCTGTCTTTATGGAGCTACTTTGTCGTCTTGTTTGTTGTTTTGTAGATAAACTATAAACATTCAGGTTTAAACATCATAATCTACAATGTTTATGTCTATGAAGCTGTTATGATGAACCTCTTGGATGCATGTCCATGTAATTCAAAAAGCTCTGATAGGTGACTGATCTCATTCTGCTAGTTTAGAACTCAAAAAGCTTTTGAAATGACCCATAATCAATTCATGGTCAGCCATGGTAAGCTTTAAACCAGGGGTCCCCAACTGAAGTAGCAGGATGTCCACTACCTTCCATCATCGTAATGCTTTGGGGTCTGAATATTTTAAGTCAATCGACAAAAATGTTTTTTTGTTTGTTTGTTTGTTTTTTTTAACATCTAATTAACTCTAGGGTGTTGATGACCTGAGGGCAGTGATGTTCTGATCCATATTATGAAACAATAATGGTTCAACAAAAGGATTATTTTTCAGCCTTGATATGTGCCACAAATATTGGTGTGCTGAACTCCCTTATTCAGTGCCTGAAGACATCACAACGGGGTGATTTCCGTGTGCTCCAGCCGACTTCATTTGTTTTCCCTTTGTGCATCTTCCCTAGAGACTAGAACCGAGCTCATCCAGGACGTTTGCCTTTATTGACTTGTGTACTATTGGATTCAAACTAAAGCATTTTGAGTCCAGATCCGGGAGAGAGACTGCCAACCAGTTTAAGGATGACCTTCCTGGCTGAAAAACAGCTTTGTGTGGAGATATCCTGATCCTAGAACACCATTAGACTTGTTCTGCATATAGACAGTTCAGTGTGTGCTTTGCAACAAGTGTTACCTGATATTTGAACACACTAGTTTTAAACTCTATCAGTTTAGATCAATGCTGACTCAGAAGAAAAAAAAAATCACATTTAAAGCGTGAGCAAAATTCTAACGTAAAAATAGAAACATTTATACTTTTTAAACAGTTCATTATTAACTGGTAGAACACTTGTATGATGTAGAGTAACAAGTACTACTTGCATATATTGCAAAATAAATCTTTCATATAGATATAGTTATATTTGCAGTAACCTTCAGATTTTCTCATCAGATAGAGAAAAATTTAGAAGTTAGTTCAAATTTTGGATCAAATCTTTAACCATATTAAATAAGATGTGCTAAATAACGTTTGTCCACTTGGTGACAGCAACACGCAACACAACCTTAAAAAAAAGCGTCATTTTGGTGGAAGTCACCAAACAATCTATTAGAGCAGTCCAAATTGTGGCAACTCATCTTGGTCCATTGTTATGTTTGGTATTTGAGCCAACTGTCACATCAGAATAAAAACTCAGGTTTTGTTGAAACTGAGATATTATCAGTGAACCAAACAGTCATTTTCTAACAGAAACAATTTTTATTTAGATGAGGGCTCACAATGTAAACTGTTAACTACTGAATTAAATGGTAACCTAAATAAATGAAGCATAAATAGTTAGCAGTTTTAGCTTTACAAAGTACTTCTTAAAAGTTATTGAGGTTTTTCACGATGAAGTGGAACTTATTTTTTTTCACACATGTCCTTTACTGGCATGTCAGGCACAGCCCCTGAAGAGACTGGGTGCCTACTTGTGTCAGAGCAGTTTTGCTCAACAAAAAGGAGATCCTCCCCCTACTGCATAAGTTTATTACATGAATCTCCAACTGGCATTAAAGTATACATGCATGAAAAAAGAACACAAAACAGTTGCAGATACTTTGTGAGCAATACAATTATTAATGATATTGCATCACAAATTGGCTCTTGAACCGCTGTTTTGATTAATCTTTTTGCAGTGCAGACTGTGCTTAGGGAGCTTAGGTCTTTCGGTGTTTGTAACATGATGCCATAAGACTGTTGTGAAGAGTATGGTCTCTTCCACACAAAGCCAATAGACAAATCCTTTCCATCAGGTCTGGGAAGATGGCTAACAGGAAGAACCCTGTACCTAGATGAAACAGTTTGGCCGCAAATACAGAGAAATATCTCTTCAATCCCAGCAAAAATGAGAAAACAACAGCAGACTGTCCTCACAACAAATGATAGGAGCAAACCAATTGAAAACACAGGAATTCCACTAGGAAACAGGTTTGCTCGAATTCTGCATGATTCAGTCCCCCCTAATGTAAGTTCATCTTTCAACAGCAAGAAGTATGAGAACAGTTTGCCCTATAAACTGCTTTCTCCCAAACGTCTCCAGTGAGGGACAGCCATCAGGCCACAAACCATAATAGTGGGCGATGGTTTTCATTGCTCACCACTGTTCCTTGTGTTAACTGCCTTGCTCAATGTTTGTTTACCTGCCTGTTTTCTGTGTCCTGGTCTCCATGTAAGTTCCTTTTATTATTAAATCCTTTCATCACTCCACTACACCCTCAGTGATCTGTTTGAATGACTGTCAAGAGTTAGATACACTGATAAACTCAGAGAAGGTATGCAATGAAGACACAGGTAATTAGGTTTGGGTAGCCAGGGAGAGTCAGTTTGCTGCTAAACAGTGACTTCCTTCTCTCAAAGGGCTGCTGCCTGTACACACCCTCCGGCATCATGGGTGTGACCACGTACAGTTTCACATACACAAGTTCTACTGATTAAAACTGGTTCTATCCAGATACTGATACAACACACACGTCCACATCCAGCACTCAAGGTCACGAAGATTGCTGAGGTGCGAACAGTCCCCTCTCAGAGCTTTTTTGCACGCACACAAGTTCCTGTTCAGCAACTTTCCCATTCCCACAACAACTATTTCCCTGCAAAGCAACCACACAAATGCAATTCTAAGACAAGATGACAATTCTGTTAATAGAGCATAAAACACTCAAGATAAATGTGAAAAGTATTCAAACCACTTCTATCAAAGTATAACCAAACCAAATGAATGAAAATGTCTTTTAATCATAAATGATAAGGATAAAGAACCTTCTTAAACTAAGCAATGATAATTTAAGTACAAATCTTCCAACAATGACTAAGGGTTTTCTCCAAGATTGTGGGGATAATGTTCTTCAGGTTATATTCATATAACACTGTTAAGTGGATGCCATAAGAATTCTATTTTGATTTGCTCTGACCACAGCACTTTTTGCTATAACTTATCAGAGTCTTCTAGGTGTTCACTGGCAAACCTACAATGAGCCTGTACATGTGCCTTCAGGGGTCTGCAAGGTTTCTATCCGTTATAGTTTATTGTTACTGGTGGTGTTATGATTTGGGGTTGTTTGGTATTTGGTTTCTGGGTTTTTCTTATATTTCTCTCACAGTTTTTGAATCATTCTTCTGTTTATTATTTTTCTGGTCATGTTTTAGTCTTGTTCATGTTTGGTCAAGTTTGGTTTTTGGTTCTGGTCATGCTTTAGTTTTTGTTTGTATTCAAGAGTCTCTGTNTCACAGTTTTTGAATCATGCTTCTGTTTATTATTTTTCTGGTCATGTTTTAGTCTTGTTCATGTTTGGTCAAGTTTGGTTTTTGGTTCTGGTCATGCTTTAGTTTTTGTTTGTATTCAAGAGTCTCTGTTCTTGCTCCAGCCACGTTCTGTTCTGTCTGTCAATTATCGTTATTTGGTTCACCTGCTCTAAGCTAATTTGTCTCCTTGCTCCACCTGGTGTTCTCTCCATATATACACACCTGTTCAGTTAGTCATTGCGGAGTCATTTCCTAATCATGCCTTATTGTTCGGATCATGCCTTGCCTATCTTGCCTGCCCGTTTGTTATTTTGTTCCTGCGTCTTACTGAGAGTAAATTTGTGTTAATTAAATCTTTTTTGCACTTACCAACATGCTGCCCTCTACTCTGCATTCTGGGGTCCTCTATCTCGCTAGTCCTAACAGAATGACTTCGCCAAACTTGGACCTCGCGGATAAACAGAAGGCAGACGCCTTGGATTGCTGGGTTGAACAGAAGGAGGAGGCAATGAGGAATCTGCCTAAGGATTTGGAGGTTCTGCCCTCTCCACTGCTGCTGGAACAGATGGAGCGTGAGGCGGCCCAGCGCCAGAGAGTTCGGGAGGGTTGCTCTGTCCCTCCGCCTCAGCTCCGACGTTCCCCTCCTGCTTCCATATCGGCAGCTAAGCCGCCTTCTTCCGCCCACTGCAGAAATCGCCGACGTGCAGGGGTTCCGAGCCGGTAGGCTGGCGAGGAGGTGAATTCCCTGTCAGCTGACGTGAAGGCTGCAGGAAGTAAGCCCGCATCTTCGTCTGCCACAGCACTGTGTGCCAGGCTCGCTGCACCTCCGCCCATGCCGTCTTTGCTCGCTCCGGCCCGGTGTTCTGAGGCAACACCTGACGAGCTGGAGCAGCGGTTAAGGTCTTATGCACGTCAAATAAAGAGTTTCAGGTCGACCAGTCTCCAGTATTCCTCTCCTGAGCTGATGGAGAGAATCAGGCAGATGGAGAGGGATTATGAGACGGCAGTAAGGCAGTTTTACTGCCGTCCACCTTCACCCACACAAAGTCACAAGAGCGCTGCTGCAGCTCCGTCCACGTCATGTCTCCAAACTGCTCTCGCTGCTGCTGCAGAGCAGCCCACGTCAGGTCTCCAGAGCCCTGCAGCAGAGCAGCCCACGTCAGGTCCACAGCCTGACACACCACAGCCTGACTCCAGGCCAGACACACCACAACCTGACTCCAGGCCAGACACACCACAGCCTGACATGACGCCTGACCCTAAGTCTGCCTCAACCTCCTCCACACGTCGCATAGGACGTCGTAAGAGGGACGCACCAGCTCAAGTCATTGGGGGTCTCGGCGACACCTCAGCTTCTGCTCACGTCACTGAGGGTCCTGCCGACGCCTCAGCTCCTGCTCACGTCACTGAGGGTCCCGGCGACGCCTAGCTCCTGCTTACGCCACTGAGGATCCCGGCGACGCCTCAGCTCCTGCTCACGCCACTGAGGGTCTCGGCGACGCCTAGCTCCTGCTTACGCCACTGAGGGTGCCGGCAACGCCTCAGCTCCTGACTCCAGGCCAGACACACCACAGCCTGACATGACGCCTGACACTAAGTCTGCCTCAACCTCCTCCACACTTTGCAGAGGACGTCGTAAGAGGGACGCCTCGGCTAAAGTCATTGGGGGTCTCGGCAACGCCTCAGCTCCTGCGCACGCCACTGAGGGTCCGGCGACGCCTCAGCTCCTGCTCACGCCACTGAGGGTTCCGGCGACGCCTCAGCTCCTGCTCATGCCACTGAGAGTTTTGTCCTCGTTCTGACCTCTGAACTCAGGTTCACCTGCTCTAAGCTAATCTGTTTCATTGCTCCACCTGGTTTTCTCTCCATATATACACACCTGTTCAGTCATCGCAAAGTCATTTCCTAATCACGCCTTGTTGTTCGGATCATGCCTTGCCTATCTTGCCTGTCCGTTTGTTATTTTGTTCCTGCCTCTTACTGAGAGTGAATTTTTGTTAATTAAATCTTTTTTGCACTTACAAACATGCTGCCTTCTACTCTGCATTCTGGGGTCTTCTATCTCGCTAGTCCTAACAGGTGGTGTTCTTGGTGATTGTGGTCCAAAATGCCTTTTAGATCATCAACAAGCCCTTCCTGTGTATCTTAAAACTAATCCCTCACCTTTCTCATTGTTATCCTCCTCTGTTGAGGAAACATCTTGTCTGTCCTAACATCGATTCTCCAGACTGAGGGCAATTGATGGTTCCCGTACTCGTCGTCTTCCGCTTTATCTGGGACTGGGTCGAAGGGGGCAGCAGACTCAGCAGAGACGCCCAGACGTCCCTCTCCCCAGACACCTCCTCCAGCTCCTCCGGGGGGAGCCCAAGGCGTTCCCAGACCAGCCGAGAGACATAGTCCCTCCATCGTGTCCTGGGCCGTCTTCTGGGCCTCCTCCCGGTGAGACGTGCCTGAAACACCTTGCGAGGAAGGCATCCAGGAAGCATCTGACATAGATGCCCGAGCCACCTCAACTGGCTCGTCTCTTTGTGGAGGAGCAGCGGCTCTACTCCAAGCCCATCCCGGATGGCCGAGCTCTTCACGGTCTCTCTAAGGGAGTGCCCGGCAACCCTACGGAGGAAGCTCATTTCAGCCGCTTGTATCCGGGATCTGATTTTTTCAGTCATGACCCAAAGTTCCTGGCCATAGGTGAGGGTAGGAATGTAGACCAACCGGTAAATCGTGAGCTTCGCTTTCCGGCTCGGCTCTCTCTTCACCACAACGGACCGGCATAGTGCCCCCATTACTGCGGCAGCCACACCGATTCGTCTGTCGATCTCCCGCACCATTCTTCCCTCACTCGTGAACAAGACCCCAAGATACTTGAACTCCTCCACTTGAGGCAGGAACTCCCCTCCAACCTGAAGAGGACAAGCCACCCTTTTCCTGTCGAGAACCATGGCCTCGGAATTGGAGGAGCTGATCTTCATCCCAGCCTCTTCACACTCCACTGCGAACTGCCCCAGCGCATGCTGCAGGTCTTGGCTAGAGGGGGCCAGCAGGACTACGTCATTCATAAAAAGAAGAGACAAAAAACACTGGTCCCCAAACCAGAGCTCCTCCGGCCCTTGGCTGCACCTAGAAATCCTGTCCATAAAAGTTATGAACGCGTGACAAAGGGCAGCCCTGCTGGAGTCAAACATGCACCGGGAACAGGTGCCAGTAATGTGAACCAAACTCCTGCTCCGCTTGTACAGAGACCGGATGGCCCCTAATAAATGGCCCCCGATTCCATACTCCTGGAGCACCCCTCACAGGGCACCATAATGGACACAGTCGAATGCCTTCTCCACGTCCACAAAACACATGTGGACCTGTTGGGCAAACTCCCATGAACCCTCGCGTACCCTGTAGAGGGTACAGAGCTGGTCCAGTGCTCCACGGCCAGGGCGAAACCCACACTGCTCCTCCTGAGGTTTGACTATCAGCCGGACTCTCCTCTCCAATACTCTGGCATAGGCCTTACCAGGGAGGCTGAGGAGTGTGATCCGTCCATAGTTGGAACATACCCTCCGTCCACCCCAGTCTGCCAGTCCATAGGCACTGTCCCTGACCGCCACGCAATGTTGAAGAGGCGTGTCAACCATGACAGCCCTACAACATCCAGAGACTTGAGTTACTCAGGGCGTATCTCATCCACCCTTGAAGCCCTGCCACCGGGGAGCTTTTTAACCACCTCGGTTGCTTCAGCCTAGGTGATGAAAGAGTCTAACCCCGAGTCCCCAGCCTCTGTTTCCACCAGGGAATGTGTGATGGCAGGATTGAGGAGATCCTTGAAGTACTCCTTCCACCACCCGATAATGTCCCCAGTCGAGGTCAGCAGCCTCCCACCCCCACTGTAAACAGTGATCAGTGGATAGCTCAGCCCCCTTCTTCACCCAAGTGTCCAAAACATGCGGCTGAAGGTCTGGCGATACAACAACAAAGTCGATCATCGACCTCCTGCCTAGGGTGTCCTGGTGCCAAGGGCACTGATGGACACCCTTATGCTTGAACATGGTGTTCATTATGGACAATCTGTGACTAGCACAGAAGTCCAATGATGAAACACCACTCGGATTCAGATCGGGGAGGCCATTCCTCCCAATCACGCCTCTCCAGGTGTCACTGTCATTTCCCATGTGGGCGTGGGCATCCAGCCCCTGTCGAGGAGATGGGTTCCAGAGGCAACGCTGTGCATGAAGGAGAGCCCGCCTATTTCTAGTCAATATCTCTCGACCTCCCGCACAAGCTCGGGCTCCTTCCCCCTAGTGAGGTGACATTCCACATCCCTAGAGCCAGCCTAAACATCTGGGGATCGGGCTGCCAAGGTGTCCACCTTCGTCTGCTGCCCAATCCTCTTTGCACAGATCCCTCACGATTCCCCCTGCAGGTGGTGGGCCCACTGGGGGATGGCATTGCGTCTCTCCTTCGGGCTTGGCCCGGCCGGGTCCCGCGAGGAGCAACCCAGGCACCAGGCACTCTCTGACGGGTCCAGACCCCAGGCTCTGCTCCAGGGTGGAATCCCGTCTCTGCCATACCGGCTGACATCACGTGCCTTGATCGTATAGTCCTCATGAGGGTGTCTTGAACCTCTCTATGTGTGACCCGTCACCTAGATCCTCTTTGTCATGGGAGACCCTACCAGGGGCATTTAAGACCCAGACAACATAGCCTCTAGGAACACTGGGGCACTCAAACCCCTTCAACACATTAAGGTGGCAGTTCAAGGAGGGGTGGACTGCACAGTTTGTATGAAAGAAGACACTGTTATAACACTGTTCAAAATTGTGATAATAGTAAATGTGATTAACCCTTTTTTTTTTTTTTTTGTCATAATATCCATCCAACCCTTCTTGAGCTTTGGCATCTTAGCTACCAGAAATACGCAACAGGTCTCGATATCACTTGACATCTAATACCCAATCAAATAGTGCTTCCAGTCAGGCCTTTGCAGTTGTAAAATTGCACACATTGATATTGCAATAATGAATGCGGTTTGATATGTTGTTCAGCCTCAACATGATTTCACATTTCTACCATTTCTAGAAAACTGCACCAGCAGTCGTCTCCATCTCACCGAGCATCTTTCTGATGGTCTTAAAGCCCACTGCAGGCTTGTGCAGATCTACTCTCTTTTCCGAGATATCTTTCGATAGCTCTTTGATGTTGTCTGACGTCAAGGAGAGGCTGTAAAGGGAGAAATAATTTTGTGGACAAGTGCGCTTTATACACACAACACATGTAGGCTGGGATAATTTGTATAAATAACCAACTCATAGGAGCCAGATTTCTGTTTCCAGCCACCATTGATCTGAAAGACAGACGGCTTCAGTAATATTGAAATATTGAGTCTGAGGAACACAGTCCAAACACTGAGGGTGTGATTGAGTGTTAGTTCTGCTGGATCAGTTCTGCTGGACCTGTTTAACTGGAAAGCTGCCAGAGCTGGAATGTTATGTGTACAGAAGTGACGGTCTGTTAAAGTGAGCTCATTAAAGAGACCTAGTTTGTTTGCTTTCTGATTGCTTGCTGTTTCAGGATATTTTACTCTGAGCTGTTTAGTTGGAGGTTCAGGAGTCAGACTAGATTCAGAAGTTGCTTTTAGGTGCAATTTGACTATTAGTTCCTAAACTTTCTTTCTCAGGAACTTAACTTTCTAGAAACTGCAATCTTCCTAGGCTGGTTTTTGAGTGCTTTCATTGTGACATCTGGAACAATGGCTGTTTATGTAGATCATGTTTATTGATGTTGGATGGGCCCTCTTTGGGCCGGAGTGAGTTGCACTCTGGGGGCACAGATCTCTGTTCAGCACTACAGCGGAGTCCAGAGGGCTATTAAAAAAGTGTAACCAGACTAATGCAGTAATTAATCTGTGATTGTTTTGCAGTGTTTCTCGTTCAAAAGCCATTGACTGGCACCCCAAACTATGTGGAAATGTCTAGGAGTCAAAGTGGATATCGAATGGATTTTAAATTAACTGAGCCAATCCTGACTCTAGCAAACAAATAAAAAAAGAGGAACTCTGATCGGAATACAAATTGATTATCTAAAGACATTATCTGTGAATGTTTCATATAAAACAAACTACTTGGTTAAATAAAAATATTTTTAATCTTAATCTGCTGGGTTTATGAATAGCTTTGGCTTTAAGTCTTCAAGGACATGTAGACCTAAAAGGATTAAAAACACACCTGAAAATGTGTCTTCTCCCTGCTGTGAAACAAAGTCATTCCTGATTGTCAACATATTTTTGCTGCCCTCTCTAACCTGGGTGTAACCTATACCTGCAGAAAGTCAGAGTTGTCTGTATCAAACATCGTCATTGTTACTGAGAGGTAAAATGGCTCAGAGAGGAGTTCAGGTGGAGAAAATCTCTTGTTCCATCTGATTGGATCAATTGAATGATCTGGTGACTATTCCCTGTGGACATATCTACTGTGTGAACTGTATTAAAGACCACTGGGATGGGAAGATCTGAGGAGAATCCACAGCAGCCCTCGGTGGAGGAAAGAGTTCATACCGAGGCCTGTCCTGAAGAAAAACATAATTTTAGCAGAGTTAGAGGAGGATCTGAAGAAGAATGGACTCCAAGCTGCTACAGCTGACCACTGCTATGCTGAAGATATGGCTTGTGATGTCTGCACTGAGAGACACAAGCTTGGTTATTATATTGTAACACAAACAGTTACAGATTTTGTCACAACATTAAAACTCGAGTATCAGGTCTAGTTTCCTCCAGAATAGGAGTGTACCTGGATCACAAAGCAGGAATTATGTCTTTCTACAGGGTCTCCGACACCATGACTCTCCTCCACAGAGTCCAGACCACATTCACTCAGCCTCTATATGCTGGGATTGGGGTTTATCATGTTGATGAAGACACTGTTGAGTTCATTAAACTGAAAGTGTCAGAACTGATCTGAGGTCCAGTGTGTTAAAATGCATATTTTAGTTCCAGTTTCTTTAGTCTCCATCATTGTTGCTGAGAGCTCACTGTTGTGCCATTTCTTCATCGCTCAGAGATCAGCTGTCTTTATTGTCATGCCCAGCTCAAAGGCTATGATAAAAATGGGAGACAGACGAGCAGATCTATGAAAAAAATTGTTTATTAAGAGAAAAAAAAAACGTGTGACGTTTACGTCTTCAAGGACGCGTAGACCTAAAAGGATTAAACACCCACCTTCTGAAAATATGTCTTCTTCCTACTGTGAAACAAAGTCATTCCAGATTATCAACATATTTTTGCTTCCCTCCCAAACCTGAATGTATCCTATAAATGGAGAAACTCAGAGTTGTCAGTTTTAAACATTGTCGTTGTTACTGAGAGGTAAAATGGCTCAGAGAGGAGTTCAGCTGAACCAAGGAAAATTCTCCTGTTCCATCTGTTTGGATCTTCTGAAGGATCAGGTGACTATTCCCTGTGGACACAGCTACTGTATGAACTGTATTAAAGACCACTGGGATGAAGGAACTCAAAGAGGAACCTGCCCTGAGTGCAGGAAAACCTTCATACAAATGCCAGTCCTGGAGAAGAACATCATGTTAGCACAGCTAGTGGAGGATCTGAAGAAGAGTGTCCTCCAAGCTGCTCCAGCAGATCACTGCTATGCTGGACCTGAAGATGTGGCCTGTGATGTCTGCACTGGGAGGAAGATGAGAACTGTCAAGTCCTGTCTGGTCTGTTTGGTTGCCTACTGTGAGAAACACCTCCAACCTCACTATGATGCTCCACCATTAAAGAAGCACAAGCTAGTGGACCCCTCCAAGAAGCTCCAGGAGAACATCTGCTCTCGTCATGATGACGTGATGAAGATCTTCTGTCGTACTGATCAGCAGTGTATCTGTTATCTCTGCTCTATGGATGAACATAAAGGTCATGAAACAGTCCCAGCTGCAGCAGAAAGGACTGAGAAGCAGAAGGAGCTCCAGG
>JAHUTJ010002581.1:0-12208 GCA_036250325.1 Characodon lateralis | reverse complement strand
GAACATGAAAGTGAAGTTGAACATCTCCCATGGCCTGCACAGTCACCAGATCTAAATATTATTGAGCCACTTTGGTGTGTTTTGGAGGAGCGAGTCAGGAAACATTTTCCTCCACCAGTATCACGAAGTGACCTGGCCACTATCCTGCAAGAAGAATGGCTTAAAATCCCTCTGAATATTTATTTTCTAAACACTGACACGGTCTGTTATGCATTTGTACTGTTGTTTTGCAGGATTTTATATAATGTTGGAACAGGTCTCTCCTGAAAATGAGAATTTATTTCTCAATGAGATTTATCCTGTATAAATAAAGGTTAAAAAAAATAAAAATTTCTTCCACTTCCACAATTATGTGCTAGTTTGTGTTGATTAATCACACAAATCTCAATAAAATATATTGAAGTTTGTGTTTGCAGTGTGACAAAATGTGAACAGGTACCAGGAGTTATGAATGCTACTGCAGGGCACTGTGTAGCATTACTGCTAAGATATGTGCCATCCATTTTAACAAGTACATGAGTATAGCCTGCAGCAGGTGGCAGGGACACTGTCCTCAGGGTGGTGAACCTAGATTCAAGATCTGATTTGCCCCAGTGCTTTTGAAGTTTCCACAAACTTACTTTGAATCTCATTCAGCTCTATGGACAATGTAATATCAGTGACCCTTCACCCTGCCCTGCTGTGAGGAAGACAGCAACCAAAATGAAAACTCCCTCTAGTTGACACAGAGGAAGCTAGGGCTTGTTGCAGCACAGGCGGTTTGACCTGTCAGGAATGGTTTGATCAATATTTCACATGGCTGCTTTCTGTTGGAGTTTTCCAGTGCATTTCCACATTTATATCTGCACCCATAAAAATGTTAAAATATTTTAAAAAAAACTCAAAACAACTCATGCTTTGAAGAAGTAAAAATGTTAAGAAAAATGTTATTTACACATTTTTTTTATATATGAAAAGAATACATTTTTAAGGTATGTAGCAATGAACTGCAAGTAAAATTACATTTGTCAATTTTTATGTTTTTAAAGCAAACTTGTTACTCCAAAAAGGGTTAAAGCAGCATCCACATATTGGTTGCCGTGGTAAACATGTTCAAAAACCCATCCTTTATTGCAGCGGCTTAAAAAAATGTTCAAAAAATTCATTTCTTGGTCATTTTGACTATGCTGTTTTGAGGAGAAATACGCCCCTGTGTCATATATTTGTGCCCCAGGCATACCGGAAGTTGTGGGTCACTAATTAGAAAGTTAGAACGATCAATTTAAAAAGTAAAGAAATAACTTACCAACCAACTGTTGTTGCAAGTGAGATTTTGTTGAAATCAATCATTTCGTATAGTGAGATTTTTTTTTCCCACAGTGGAAATTGTCTCAACTTAAGGTTGGATTGTTATTGATTTATAGTAGAAGATTAATAAACTGCAATAAAAGATTTTACACATCTTGACCAAGGATGACCAAGGAAGTGTGAAGTTCACTGTACAGAAGAATCACAAAAGTTATAATTTCAAGTCATGACTTTTTTAGTTTATAAATTACATAATTCCCTCAGTTTCCCCTGGCTTTTGCCAACCTTGCCATAGTCAATAATCTAGAGAAGACAAAAAGTGAGAGTTATAGACAGTCAGTTGAATTTTTTTCACTATTTTAACTCCTGTAAGACATATTTTGTATTGTTCAGGGAGTGCAGGATGTGGGTCAAATTCAGCAAAGAAAGAGGTGTGACAAATGGTAGTCTGACATGAGACAGGTTTGTCAATTCCTTAATGGGCTCATGCTAAGATTTGAAACCAGGCAAGGAAGCTGGTGGTTGGAAGAACAATGATTGGAAGAACACAGGCCTGCATAAAAGGCAATTTATGGTTTAATTGTCCACTCAACTATGTGACATAAATTTTGTAATCTGAGCCAATCCATGATGGATCCCTCATGTCTCTCTGTGGCCAAGAGGGACTCTCATGGATTGGCTTATATTACAAATTTAAGAGAGTCCATCTTGTCTCTCTGTGGCCACTGTCATGCTGCCAAGATTTTTTTGTGACTGCTATCCATAAGCCATTAAAAATTAACATTTCTAAAGTAAAGGAAGACCACCGAAAAAAAAAAAAACATCCATCCATCAATATATTGTCTATACCCGCTGGAAAGTAGGAGAGTTTGTGCCAGGTTTTGTACATTATAGACTATGGTTTAATCTGAAACTATTTAGCTGCATTGCGGGGGATTAACCTGTTAATAACTGGCACTGATTTGTGATCAGGTGGATAGGAACTAAATATCAGATTGATTTTCCAGTCAGTGAAAGCACCAAAACAAGCACCAATACCCCCCTTCAAACTATGGCGTATCAGCCTTTTGTTTAAATGCCATAATAAGACATGATATCTTAGGAAAAATATGTTCATCATCCCCTTCTAACACATTTGACACTGGATCATAGACAATTTGATCACCAGCTAAACCAGGCTGATACTGAGTGGAAAAATCCCACAACATAAATGCAAGTGCTCTTTCATGGCACGTTTTTTGCACATGTGCACTAATGCTACAGAATTAATGCAACTGTGACACAGCAGTGACCAAACCAATTACTACTTACTGTCACTCTGTGCAGATACTTTACTCACCTATAGGGATGCTTAGTGGATGCTTGAAACTGAAACTGAAACTGACTACTTCACTTAATGATTATCTGACCTCTCAGGGTCACTTACAAAGATTAGAATTTTTCTCACAAACTCAGTTTATCATTGAAATTGAAAAGAAATTTAAACAAGACTCTCACATCACAATAAAGTGTTCCCTGTCATGATAGAGGACAACACTCTGATTTGTACACTGTTGATCCCAATATACACACACTATTCAATACCAAACTTAATCAGAAGCAACACACATACTTCAATGATGTGATTTGATGTTTGATTAAATTCCTTCATATCCTCATGCATTGCTAACTATGCTAATTAATAACATAAGACCCTAAAGAGTGCTTAAAAAGTCAACTCTGTAAACATTTTGTTGTGGTTTTGAAATATCTATGGTTACAATCAGTGAATAATTAACAAACTAAAAACAAGCATAGAACCTTTCCCTCCGAAGAATTATCTTGGACACAGGTGTTATTTTTTAAAGTTATGTTGTAAATGTACAGTAGATCTTGTGATAAAATGCAATGCTGGTGAGGTATAATCTGTCGTGAAATACGCTCTAGCTCTTTGTAGTTGTTAATTTCTAGTAAAGCACATACCTCACTAACTCTGGGCTGTTTTCAATATGTAATTGTTTTATTTTACAACAGTCTTGTATTACTATGACCGTATATTTGTAAATTTTTCCAAAAAGTAAAACAAAAGTATTTTGCTTTTATGTATAGTTCATGAAGAGAAATCAGAATATGCAGGTCTGAGCTGATCAGAAATCTTTGACACCTAGTCTAATTTTTGTGTCTCTAGTATGAACTAGCGTTCGGAAATGTGAACAAAAATGGTGTAGATAACTTCTAACCAATAACTAGGACTTCTTTCGTTTTTATCAGGCAGTTGAAAACCACTAGCCCCTGTTGGGCTAAAATCTATAATGGCAAACCAGGGAGTCAGATGAACCCAAAAATAGAATAAATATGAGAATGTGTTGGTGGACACAGACAAGTGATTCCTTATAGACACAGAAAACCATGAACGAATGCACAGAATAGTGTGTGTCAGCACAGTTGTGAGTCATTGCTCACTTTTTGTCAATTGCAGGTTAGTGAATGACATACCTACATTTACAAACAGTGTTCACTCCAAAAACATCATAAATGAATCAGTTGGCTTCAGGATGTAAGACACAGGCTGTCTTTTGCAAATGTGTTTCAGTATTGCAACCCAAAAATTCAAGGACAGCATGTTGCAAACAAAACAAATCTTCTGAAAAGGGTTGGCAAAACATGGACAACCTTCAAAATGACGGGAAAAGGAAATATGACAACCAGAGAAATATAAATTCAATAAAACTGATTAAAAATTCATAAAGAAATTCACAGTAATGAAAGTGATAAAAGAACAGTTATTAAAGAACAAGTAAAAGATCAAGTAAAAGTCAAGGCTAAAAGTCTTCAAAATGGAAAGTAAAGCTCAAATTAAAAGTCCTCCTATTAAAAGCCCAAGGTAAAACTGAAATCAAGATCAGATCAAACCTTGTCAGCATTGACCCGCAAGATGTGTTGCATCATAGCACATCTAAGACATCCAAGACAAGTAACTCTTCTTCTAACTATCAAGAAAGAGTGAAACTGGCGCAGGGTGCTAGACTTTACCCACTCCCTTGGATTTGCCTCCTTTTCCCCTGCTGGTTCCTATGCTGCAGGAGGAGGTTCTGGTCTGAAGCTAGGTTTTGTTTAGGGGTATCAGACTAAAGGTGGCTAATTTACAACTGCCTGCTACACAGATTTTTAATTGTACAAAAATTTAAAAGAATTAAAGGTTTTCCTTCCACTATTATGTTTTACTTTACTATTACATGCAGTGCTGCTAAGATCTATTGGCCTCCTTACAGATTTCTTAAATACAAAAAACTGTATTGAAATGATTTCATTTATGAACAGAAAAAAGCTATCCAAACCGACATGACTATATATGAAAAAGTAATTGACAAAGTCTAAACAGTAGTTGTGCCACCCTTAAGACAACAATTACCATCACTGATATGTTATAAATGGCTTTTACATGAGAAGGAATTTTTGTCCACTTTTTTGGCAGAATTGATTGATTTCAGCTGCACTGGAGGGTTTTCTGTTTAAGGCCATGCCATAGAATCTTGATAGGATTTAAGTCCAGACTTCATTTTGCTTTTTTGAGCTATTCAGAGGTGGACTGACTGGTGTGCTTCGGATCATTATCCTGCTGTACAACCCAAGTAAGCATGAGCTAAAATACACAAAGTGATGGGTAAACATTCTCCTTCAGAATTTTCTTGTAGAGACAAAAATTCATGGTTCCAAGAATCATGCCAAGTTGTCCAGATCCTGAAGCAGACCATAATAATACCACCACCATGTTTCATTGTCAGCATGATGTCCTTTTTCCTGAAATGCTGTGTTAGTTTAATGCTAGATGTAATGGAATGCATACCTTCTTGGTGTCTTGTCAGTCCACAGATTTTTTTTCCCAAAAGTCTTTAGGAACATCAAAAGGTTTTAACTGCTTTTTTGTTTTTTGTAGTCAGGAGTGGTCTTCACCTTGGAACCCCACTGTAGATGCAATTTTTTGCCAAGTCCCTGTCTTACAGTGGAATTATCAACACTGAGGCAAGTGAGGCCTGCAGTGCTTTAGATGTTGTTCTTTGTACTTTGGTTACCTTCTAGATGAGTTGTCGATGAATGGATACATTTTTGATAGGTCAGACACTCCTGTTAAGTGTCTAGTGTTTCACATTTTCTCCATTTGTAGATAATGGCTCTCACTGTGGTTTGCTGGAGTCCCAAAACCTCAAAAATGGGGTTGTAACCCTTTCCAAACCAATACATACCTTTGTTTCTGAACTTTTCTTGAATTTCTAAACTGGGGCATGATGTGTCGTTTTTTGAGATCTTTAATAATTAGGTGATATCTTTGTTCTGTAGGTCTGGCAGTAGTCAAGCCTGGGCGTGGTGAGTGAAATTAAACCAAAACATGCAGTTAATCAGTTGATTTAACAAGAGGGGCTATTATATAGAGCGAGGTTGGTTTGGTTTGGTTTTTTCCCTTAATAAATTAAATCATCATTCAATAGCTGCTTTTTTTTGTTTATGTTATCTGTATATGTAATAAATATGTTGTTTTATAAACTGAAACATTTAAGAGTGAGAAAAAAGCAAATACAGAAGAAATATTGAAGACAAAAACTTTTTCTCTGCAGGGTATACCTAAAGTGCTGCAAAAGGAACCCAGTGCAGTTCATGTAAGTGTGTGTGAAGTTTTGTGTGCAATGTTGTCTTTTACCATTAACAGACCTTGACATAACTTTAGACTTTAGATAACTACAATCACTTTTCTCAAAATTAAAGCTATGCAGTCTGTCACACTTCACTTGCTGGATCTGAACTTTTTGACGTTTAATTTTGTTCAAAAGCAAAATTATAGGTGTCAGGCATTGGTGAGCTGTTGCCCTGAATAGTGCTAATCTGGCAGCTGTCCTGTGAATACTCCTCCATTAACTGCTTCAGCTGAACACACGCCTAGGTTATCCACTTTTAAGAAAGAACGCTCTTGAAAAAGGAACAAAAAAGATTTTTTTCCTGCTATTGAAGGATTGTCAGGTGATAGCAGATCTTACACTAAGTACTTTAGGTTATTTTATAATTCAGAAAGCCTAATATGAATAATATTCTCAAAAATGCTCATTTATGCCTGCCTTTTATAATATTCATTCTCTGAAGTGATGACAGAACAGAAAGCTAAATGTCTACGGAGGTAATACTCTTAAAACTCTTCTTCTGTGCTTGAATGAGAAGCATTGTACACAGGCATATGAGTCCCACATAAGTGTCAAGTGTAATCGAACTCAGTGCAGTGATAAGGTTAAATATGTAAGCGTGAGTTGAATATAAATAGTCAGTTCTGAGTAGAGGCATAAAGATTCAAGGCTAAACCAAGAAAATTAAGCAGCTTGTTCTCCATTTGATCTGTTTTGATTCATCCCACATGAGATAACGATCAGCTCAGTGATGTAGCTAGGATTTATTTATTTATTTATTTATTTACACCTTTTATTTATTTATATGTAGTTTTAAATACCACCCACGTCTGCTCCACATTCCTCTTGTCTCCTCACTCCTTAAGATCTGCAGCAGCGGAGCTGACAGTCTTTTTGCTTTGTGATTCAAAGATTCAAAAGCATTGCTTAGTGCATTTTTACATCCCCCAGTGAGGTTTTTGTACACATGCCAGTCTAAGAAGAAGACTTGTTTTAAAATCAGCTTATTTCAGAGTGCAAAATGTGGTTTAGAAAATGAACAAATCCAATGAACTGACAAGAACAGTTTAAAACTCGGGTTTTGAAAGACTCCTCCTAAGTCCAGTACATTTTTATGATTGAAAGAACAAGAATCTGCAGTCAACTTACCAATGATTAAGCATACCTGGGTCAAATCTGAAAGCCCTGGGTAAAGTGGATGTTTGTCTTGCACCATTGCTTGTAGGATCTGTCCAGGCATAAACCAAGCAAGCTTTATGAGACCACCTTTCTGTGGACACACTACATGCATGACGGACAGCAGATAAAGCTCTGACCTTTGTTTGGCGTTGTGAGCACAGCAATCATTCAAGTGTCAAGTATCCACATTACTTAAGCTTTTGAGTAAAACTCAGGCCTGAATAACCCAAGAGTCAGGCTTGGGGTGCTTTTGGAAAATAGGGACCTTGGTCTGAGTATATTCTTCATAGCTGGAGATAAAAGCAATGCCATAAGTAAGCTGGCTTCACCTGCAGGACGCACTTTCTTTGGGGAAAGTCATCTGACTAATTTGGTCTTTTAAACCCAGCAGTCTTTCAAGTGTTAAATAGTCATCCTTCTTTGAACTACTGAGCTTAACTGACGTTAGGTAGGATAGGTTTAAAACACCCAAGTGCTCTCTGAGAGCCTGGCACCTCTTAAAGTGGTATTTTATTGGGTTTTCTAAAATACCTTTTTGGATGAAGATCTAATGTGGTGGCTTAAGCATCAGATTGTAAGACTTTCACCTTTGAGTCTGTCCAGGCATAACCCATAACCTGAACAAGCTTTATGAGACAACCTTTCTGAAGACATGCTGCCTGCACCTCCATAGGGAAACACATGCTGGGGTCTCGTGCATGTCGATTCAGACAGACTTGGAGAGCATCGGCAGTAATGCAGATACATTACTGGTCTGCCCTGATGAAAGAAGAGCTGAAAAGGTAGAGCTGATTATTTCGTAGTTGAATCGTGTTTTAAGTATACATGTCATCGTGAGTTCATAATTGGGTATGGGTAACAAAAAATGGAATTGTTAGTTTGAAAAAATAACGTTACCTTCTCTGAGGGGTTGTTGGATAGAGCCTTGGAGATAAACTCTGGAGCTCAGTAGTGCAGGAGATACTCAGAGTATGTGGTCCTGTATATCAAAGAGTAAGATGAGGTTTGAGCATCGGAAGAGATTTAGAACTATCTTTTTCTAGGGAGTAACATTTAATGTTACACTGAAAAACAATCTGAGCAATCTGCTGAGCTTTAGCATGAATTATTAAACAAATACAAATAATACATATCTAAACCTACCTCAAGGTTGAGTCATTTCAAAAACAGAAACCAAGGTTTTTTGATTGACAGTGTTTTTGTCTTTTTAATGTGTGAATCAGAGTCTTTGCAAACACTTTCTTGGATCCACTTGTGTCTCAGATGCTGACTTAAAGAAACCTTTGTGGAGGCGACAGAGTAGACGAGCCTGCACTCCAGCTTCCAATAGGTCTCCCTCTGGAACACGTCTTTATTTAGACATGCAAGAACCCTACTGCAATGTATGAGAAAAGAAATGATTTTTAAATACAATAGAACAAGAGGCTCACATGTTGTATTCATCTATATATGCAACAATTTGAAAAACATAAAAAACAGGAAGGATTTATTTTACAGGTATGTATGTAGTTTTTTAATCGATATGAGGGGTTTTTTTTCATACTGGGTTCAAAAACTGAGGTAGCTTCATTTTGAAACAGAATCACAGCAGAAGCATTTGCTGAATAAGGACATCTATGGGTGAAATTAAATATTGCAGGAATCATGACACTCATTTTCTGTAGTAGAAGAAAAATCACAGATAAATAAAATGTAACAAGTTAACAGTAGATGTGTGATTTCGGCAACAATCTCAAAAAGACTGACATTTGTTTTTTTTTTTTTTTGTTTTTTTTTATCACAAAAAACCGGTTTAATAAAGTAAATGTCAGTAAGATACATTCTGTCAAATTTCAACTGTCAGAATTTAAGCTTTTAAAAAATTTTATTTAAAAAAGAAAGTAAAACGCATTCTTTTGTATTACTTATAGATACGAACCTGTTATCCCTAATGACTCACTGCTGATAGTGAATTATGTTCTCCAACATAATCTTGCCCAGAGTGGGGGAAGCAAGTATGGCAAACAGTAACCTACAGTACTTAAGCTGCTGTTTTTCTTAAGGGGATTTGGAGGGATTTTTATACTTAAAAGTAAGTGGCACACTTCAGTAGTAGGAGCAGACATGCACTGACTAAAGCTACTTAGTGGAAATGAAACACTTAATTGAAAATAAAGGTTTTTTTTAAATCTCTAGAATAGAATTAAATTGTGTAAACACAGCAGGGATGTCATTGTTTGCTTCTTGCACAGATATATAGAAACAGCTCTAAAACTGTTTGCTTTTCTCTCTCTCTCTCTCTTTGTGTACAATATTTTCCTATTCAATCACAAATGACATCACTCTTAAAAAAGCCCACTTGATGTCTCCATATATTCTCATTCAAAGTAGAAACATCAAGCATTTCCCAGAAATGCACATTTTCATCATCATGTCCAGGCAGTAGAAGCACTGGTTTTGATTTTGATTCAAGAGCTCGCTTAGTCCTTCCAGATCTGCGTCAAAACAAATTGTATTAAATTTAAGAAAAACAAACAAGTGTTTGCAAAAAATATTGCGTATTGTTTTAAAATTAAGAATCGGATGGGTCTTTTTGCACAAAGAAAACTCACTGGTTTTCTATACACAGCTCCATCTGCATTTATAAGTTTTAAAAGTAAAAAGGTTTTCTTTTTGTTGCATTTTTACTATATTTCATTATATATTTTTAACACTTATTGTAAATAAATTCTAAACATTAAGGACATCTACTATTTCCAGTTTATGTAAAAATGAATGATGAAATATTCCTTTGCAGATCAAATTCTTACAGCATAAAACTAGGAAAATTCTGCCTTTAAATTTCAGTTATTCAGTGGGGATCACCAATACTATAATATTTGACTACCTATGATAATTCTTAATGTGGTTTACAAAAGTATTTCTACCCCCTTTAACTTTTGCTAATTTGGTCACAATACAACCAGTTGTAATTATGAGGCCTTCACAGAACAGCTGTATTCAGCTGTATGGATTTTATGTATTGTAAGTAAAGGAGATTAAACACAAAATCAACTCGACTTTTTGAATGTTTATTAATAAATTTCTTATAAATCATAAAACCTTCTCTTTCCACCTCATAGTTATGTATATACCACTTTGTGTTAATTTATTACATAAAATCTAATTAAAATCTGATAAGGTTTGTGGCACTGTATAGAATAAATGTAACTTGTGAATTTATCCTTCACTTTTTTAGGTTTTGTTACAGCTTGCTACGTTTGTTCATTCCTATTTAAATTGAAGCAGTACATAGTAAGTTAAAAACCTACAGCAGTGCTGTAGGTTTTTCACTAAACTTATTCCTCTGGTTGAATTTTACCTCCCCTTTTTTCCGTAAGCCGAGATGGGTCATAACAAGTTTACTAGCGACCTTTAATTAGCAACCCATTATTTCTTGTTTCTCCGTTTAATAAACGTGACATGACAGAGAGGTCCGTTCCCTTTGTCACTCTTTAAAACGGGAATTACACAAGAACTGGCCTTTTTAAATAAGGTAGTTGTGTGTTGACGTTAGACAGTAACAAGAACTACATAATCATCTACAGTTCCCTATATATGCATTCAGGGCGATAAGGCGGATGATAAAGAAGATACCAATCCTCACAACTCTGTGTTAGAGAACTGCAGAAATAAAATATAAATGTATGTTCAGGCCTTAAAGTGTCAATAATATTCAACAAAGGGACAGATGCCTTATTAAAACATTCCCATTGCATTTTTCTATAACTTTCCCTGTGTTGATAAGCAAAATGTCTACAGCCCACTCGACAGTTTGTGACATTAATAAATAAAGAAATGCATTATTTTATGTGCAATAGATGTGTCTAATCACAGCTGTGAATAAGTCCTCAGTTCTGCTTAAGCCCGCTCCCTCAGTTCATTATTATTGCATGCCCATGGCCACTTTTACTCATGAAACTGCTTTACATTATTTACAAACTGGAAGCAATTTAACAAATATTGTACTACAGGACTGGAAGTCACCCTTTAACACTAAGTTATGAATAAATAATTAATTTTCTATGCCATGTTACATTAAGGCTGTTTATGTGGTGGTGGAGAGGGTGTTTTAAAGGAGAACTTGCCCCACACCCAGACTGTTGTTTGTTTCTATAAAAAGTGAAAGCATCAGATCCAGAATAAAAGTTGTGGTTGATTTATGCATGATCCTATGGGATTGAAATATTTTATGTAGAGGTCTCTCTAGGTGGCTGCAGAGATACAAAAAGAAGTATGATTATCTGAAGGTCCCCATTAATAGTGGTCATGGTCAAAATCAAGGTAATTAATGACTCTCCTTCCTCCAATCTTGAAGATTTGGATGTTAGTCCTAATCATTTACCATCATATTCTGTTGAGTTTGAGTGGTGACTTACAACCAAGCATGAAATGTATGTAAAAGATTGATGCACCGATGCTTCTCCTCTACAAGTGGTGCCCGATATCCCTAACATCCCCTTCAGTTTGGATAGTATTTTAAAAGACTTCCCTCCAGGTCCACTTTCAAGCTGGCTACTCTGGCTGTTTGTTCAGATTTACATCAATGTTAGAGATAGGACCCATTCCTCTGAAATCCTCCATCAATGCAGAAGAGAGGTAGCATGCAGATGATACACACATTCAAGGGTTTGTGAGCCCAAAACGAAGACAGCCATATATATATACACACACTCACCGGCCGCTTTATTAGGTACACCTGTCCAACTGCTTAACGTAAATTTCTAACCAGCCAATCACATGGCAGCAACTCAATGCATTTAGGCATGTAGACATGGTCAAGATGATCTGCTGCAGTTCAAACCGAGCATCAGAATGGGGAAGAAAGGTGATTTAAGTGACTTTGAACGTGGCATGGTTGTTGGTGTCAGATGGGCTGGTCTGAGTATTTCAGAAACTGCTGATCTACTGGGATTTTCACACACTACCATCTCTAGGGTTTACAGAAAATGGTCTGAAAAAGAGAAAATATCCAGTGAGCGGCAGTTCTGTGGGCGCAAATGCCTTGTTGATGCCAGAGGTCAGAGGAGAATGGCCAGACTGGTTCGAGCTGATAGAAAGGCAACAGTAACTCA
>JAHUTJ010002580.1:0-12211 GCA_036250325.1 Characodon lateralis | reverse complement strand
TTGCCATGGCAATGCATCATAACAAATGTCCAAAAGTAGAAAAGTATTAGGAAAAATCCTCCAAGCTGCACAGCATCTGACACCGGAGAGGACAGTCGTCCAAAAAAAATCAACTGTATCCACCACAAGAGGAAGAGTTCCCAAAAAAGAATCTATCAGAATGAAAAGTATCAGAGCTACTCCAACCTGCTGCCACCTTGAGCGGCGCAATTCTAGAATTTATTTTAATTATTTAAAATTTTTAATTAAAAATTTTAAATACAAAGTAAAAATTTTAATTTTAGAATAGAATATGGCAGCCTGATGCATTGATGCTGTTCTATGGTGCGGGTTTTTAGATGTATGCAGATGATACAATCCATCTATTGTCTAAACCCATTAATCCGTGCGGGGGGCTGATGTCTCTAGTAGCAAGAGGCTGGGTACACCCTGGTCAGACAAACATTCACTCCTAAGGGTGGTTTAGGGTATCCAATTAAATCTTAAGACGTGCTATCGACTAAATACAATAATATTCTGCAAACACTCCACTGATTCATATTATGATTTTCTCCCATATATGCAGATTTGTAATCCACTGATCACTGGCAAGATCCACAAAGCATTAATCCACTTAAAATGATAGTTACTAAACACATGTCCATAAGACAGAGCATTTAAAACAAACTAGGTTTGAATCTTTTGAAGTTTTTTTTTTGTTTTTGTTTTTTTTACATTTAAGCCACTTTCAATTAGTCTCTTCCTAACTATACCTAGATCTAACAGCATTCATTAAAAAAAAGTACCAATTTTTATCTAAAAGAACACATTAAAAAAAAAACTCATGTGATGGCATGCAAATTCAGAATAATTTAAAGCAGTTAAAATAACAGCACAAGGAAAGGACAGAAATCTATAATGAATAGGTGCAACAAGATGACAGAGTCACAGACTGGCTTCAGCTGGTTGCTCAACATCAACAGAAAACAGAATGCAAGAAGAATGACACAAGCCCAGAAGAAATTATACACAACTGACCAGAATTAGATTTAAAAATAAAAAACAACATGCATGATAAAATCTCTGCAATGTACATAATTGGAGAGAGAAAAAAAATAAATAAAAATTGTCTGCATGTTCTAGTGGGGATTTGTGTTTCTTGAAATTTAAATGCCGTGCTAAACATAAGTGGAATGAAGGGATTTACATGTTATATTACAATATATTATACAGGGTCAGTTACATAAAACTATGAGCACACTGGGTATCACTTTTGCCTTGTCACAAGAACAACATTGGTTTGAATCCATTTCTGGGGTCTTTCTGCATGTTCCTCCCATGTTTGTTTGGTTCTTTTTGGGTACTCCAGCTTCCTCCCACAGAACAAAAACCTGACTGTAAGGTTAGCAGGTTTCTATAAACTCTCCTGATAGGTATGAGTGTGTGAATGTCTGGTTGTGTGTCACTTTATGTTGCCCTGTGATGAACTGGTGACCTGTCCAGTGTACTGCCTGCCTCTCGCCCAATGACTGATTGATGAATGGATGGATGGATGCCTAAAACTAGTCCTGTTTTCAAATATATTACGTATATCTCCACTAGATGGTGCTGTTATATTTCTGGTTATGGTTGATATTGTTTGGCATTTGAGGGCTGTTGTAGCCCTTTTAGAATTTAGTATAAAATAATAAAGTGGTGTACTTAAACTACTGTGACTGTTCTAAGTCTCCAAACCCTTTCACAATTTGAATAGCAGGTAACAGAAATGTGATAATGTGTTTCACTAATTTTCTGTCTCAGGCAAATTGGAAGTCCTGGATCACAAGGTAAAAGTTAAAATAAAAGACAAAAAAAGAATCATTTATTTTTCTATTTGAGACTTTTCTCCCTCCAAACAAGTTTAGAGATTTTTTTTATTTTTATTTTAGTATGAGATTATGCTTCTGCAAGAAAAAAAAGTATACTATTTTAAAGGCGGTTAGAAGAAGAGCAAAACGCAGATACGCAGCAAAGAAAGTTCCCTTTAGGTTCCACCTGGTCACAGAGGCTACCTGCCATTAATAAAATTACACAACTGCATTAAGCATAAGTCCTTACCTTTACAGCAGTACATGCAACCTCTGCGCAGGAATATTGGCATTAACATTAGGCTGCACTGTAACTTGTGTCCTCATGAGGGCGCCCTCCTCCACCAGTTTTAGTTTTCTACTTCAAGAAATAAAATATGAGCATAAAGACCAGAGGTGTCCAAACGTTTTGTCACATTGGCCAAAATGGTCAAGAAGTATTTGGGGGCCAAAAACATACATTTTTATTTAAATCTCAAAGCATTATACTGTGACAAATAAGTAGTCCGATTTATTGTAGGAAAGGAATGCAAACTGAAAGGCATCCAGTTTGCTAATTCTTTTGGACTGTTTTTTTTTTTTTTTTTTTTTTTAAGTCTATTTTCTTCTATACAAACAGGATTTTGGTCTATTTTTCTTTGAAAATGCTTGCTGCATTTAGCTATGTTTAATAAATCAATTAAAAGGAGATCTGGGTGCATAGGACCCTATAGATAGGGTCCTATGAACTATGAAATAAAAAAGAAAGGAAAAATCATCGTTACCAAAAGATGAATGCTTTGTGTTGTAGGTAACATTCTCCATTGTAAGAAGATTTAAAGTTTTCTGTAATAATTTTGCTCTAATTTAAAATAAAAAGTCTCCATCTGCGTCCACAAGCTGTGCTGGGAGGACAAATGTGCAACAATCTTGAGTTGCAGCTGGGGACCGCACAAAATCAAAATCACTTTCGACAACCCTGATATAGAGTTATGATATAGATTAGAATTACACATCTTCTTAGAGTAGTTACTGAATATAAATACAGTGCCCTGGAAAGTATTTCTGTCAATTGTTTTTTACATTATGTCACGTTAAAACCTCAAACGTCTTTGTATTTTCTGGGGGTGGGGGTTTGTTATAAACCGACCCAAAGTAGTGCATATTTGTGAAGTGTAATACAAGGAATATTTCGTTTTCAATGAGTTTTCACGAATAATAATCTAAGGCATTTGTATTTAGAGCCCTTAACTCTGATACCCCTAAATAAAATTCATTGCAAGCGATAGGCTTGAATTAGTACACACGGTCCATTTGTGAGTAATTCAATCAAAGTACAAATGGCACGGCTGTGTGAAGGCCTCAGAGGTTTGCTGGAGAACAATAAAAAACAGCATCATGAACACCAAGGAACACAGCAGACAGGTCAGGGAGAAAGCTGTGGTGAAGTTGGGTTAGGTTATAAAACATCTCACAGGGCTCTGTTCCATCCATCCATCCATCCATTCATCCATCATCTGAGAACGCAAAGAGTACAGCACAACAGTAAAACCACCAAGACATGGCCATGCATGACTCAGAGAAGCAGCCAGGAGGTCTGTGATAACTCCGGATAAGATTGTTGATTTGTTGAAGGAAAATTCAAAACCTGCGTCCCCCACATAGACAGAAACTATCTTAGGGACGCAGCAAACATGGAAAAATATGCTCTCCTTAGACGAGGCCAAACATAAAACTTTCTGGCATAACCCTGTGTTATGAAAAAACAGACAGTGGACATCACTCTGAACAAGAGCTGCATAATATATTGAGTCACAATCATCATTGCCATTTTAGAGAATGCAATATCGCAATGGCAAGAAGACACAATATTTGGTAGGATACTATATTTCGGATGTCTTGTGTTCATGCTCTGCATATTGATAATATACTTGACCAATTGGATAGACTAACTGCCCTTTATGCCCACACCTGATCTATATTTTTATTGGCTGAGATGCTAAAGCTCGCAGGGGATAATGGGGGCATTATGTATTGTTATCGCAATTTTTATAAAATAGTATCTCTCATATTTTCCTGATATTGTATACAGGGTAATCCTGAAAGAAAACCTGTTAAATGCTCTATGGCTCATCAGACTGGGGCAGAGCTTCATCTTCCACCAGGGCATCAAGCGTAAACTTCAGTTAGAGCTACAATGGTTTAGATCAAAGCATTTTCATTGGTTGAGAATGATGTTCACACCCAACATATAGAAGACAACCTCAGGCTTCATTCAGTAAAACTGAAGTAAAGCAAAACCAAACTGAGGATTTCTGGTAAGATTTGAAAATTTACCTCACAAACATTCTCAATCCAGTCTGACTGAGCTCGAGCTATTTGGCAAAGAAGAATGGGTAAAAATATCAGTTTCTAGATGTTGAAAGCTGGTTGAGACATATCCCAAAATGCTTGCAGCTGTACTTAGACTGAAAGGTGGCTCTTTTGTTTCAAGGGGCCTGGAATTAGATGCATGCCACACCTTTCAGATTTATATCTGTAAAAAATGTTGCATGTTGAAAATCCCGTTTTCCTTCATCTTCACCAGAATTGTCCAAACCTTTTGCCTTCTGCTCAACAATAACCAAGCATGCAATATATTAATTAAACAAATGCAGTAAGGTAGTCAGATTGTTTTGTAGGAAAGGGATATGTAAATCATAGTAGCTCCAAAACCTAAACAAAGAAAGATTTAACAGGTTCTTCTTATTAAAACATAAGATAAATAATATTTTAATAAATGATTTCAAGGCAGATTTGGGTGCACCAAAGTCTGTTTTAGAGTAAAAGTGGATAGATGTAGTCCTAATTACTATAAAATTGAAGAGAATGGCAAAAACCTTAGTGAGACAAATACTTTGTGCTGTACCTAATATTTTCCATTGTGAGAACATTTTGTTGTTAATTAAAAGTAAAAAAGCCTCCATAGGCAGAGCAAACTTGTAGCATTCTTGAACTGCAGTCAGGAGCTGCACAAATTAGTCCAGTTAGGCACTACTTTATATTGATCTGTCACATAAAATCCCAGTAACAATTGTGGTAGCAACTTGCCAAAATGTAAGAAAGTTCCAGGTCAAGGCCCTGTCTCTTTATCCCGGTAATTCATGTGTCAAGGCTGTTAAAAGTGAAAATATAAAGAAAACCTAGGTGGGTATGCATAAAAAAAGACAGATGTTTTTCTTTCCATGTTTTTATTTCTAATGTGTTTCTTGTTTTTTTTTTTTCCATTTGTCCACAAAGTTATATTAGTCACTACTATGTTAGGTCAGTTTTCCCTCACTGCAATGGCAGTCAACTACACAAGAGCCCAAACCCAGCATGGCCCCTTCACCTCATGGGAGATTTGTCATTTCAAGGTAATGACTGATGTTAAAAACTGATAAAAAAAAAAAAGTATGTTAAAAAAAAAAAACAACAATGCCATACCGAAACCATGATATGAGAGATGAAGCTTCAAAAAGTCTTAGAAACGGATGTTTTTAAAAGGTTTTTCTAACTTGAACCAGTCATTTAAATAAGATGTGTTCCATTTTCTTTCAAAAAAAAAATAGCAAGTTCTTTCTTTTTTGCATGAAATGGAAACATACACCTAGAATGTTAAAAATGCGAGGACTAAACACACATAAACCAGGAATAACAATTTCATACTAATTTACCTTAAGAAATATCTTTTTAACGTCAATTTAGCTCCTGGTACACAAAATCACATCTGCTTTCTTGCCTTTTTAAAGCATCAAGATGCAGTTTACCAGAATCTTTATTGTTTTTTCAAAGCAGTAAACTTCAGCAGCGTCACTTTGCGTCCATCAATATGTCATGGTGACAGGACCATTGTGAACAGTACAATGATTGGCTGGCAATCTTACTCCCATCTGCCAGTGGGAAGAGCTAAAGGGGCCATCGCTCAAGTTTGTGCTCTCTCAAAAAACCAAAACAAACAAAAACACAACATCTCTAGAGCTATCTGTACAACATTCAACATTACATTTCGCTTTTTTTTAACCATAATGCCAAAAAACATAATACTTATTATAAGAGCATTTTTCCATCTCAACGGCATTGAACAAACACCACACAAAAAGAAAAAAAAATCTAATAAAGGCCTCAATACCAGATAGTACACGTCACCTTCAAGTGGTGCTATAGAGACTGACAGTTTATGGATGAGATTAGGACATGGAGGAAGAGCAAGCAGGGGATGGAAAAAAAAATATATTAATTATGAGAAGAAACAGAGAGAATTTGTAAATTATTCTCGTTTTTCAAGCTTCTGTATCTTTAGTGTCACATTGGACATGTTTTGGCACCTCATGATGTTAAAAACATCATTCAAGAATCAAAGAGTCGGGCTTTGGTTTACCAAGGATTAGTATTATGACTACAAGTAGCTTCACCCTACAGCTACAGTCATTTTTAATTGCCTAGGGCTTAGGTAGTCCATTTTCTTTTAGTCTGGGTAAAAATGAGGCCTAGTGACCTTGTTTAAGGCCCAAGGGGCCTGAGGAGTAGGAGAAGCTAGCAGGAAAACAGCTTTCCATCAGAGAGAGGGCTCAGCCAGGAAGCAAAGACATTGGAAAAAAGAATAAGAATCAGTGTGATGACGGACAGGGCTGAAGATAAAAATGGATGGAAATGAATGGAGAGAAAACAGAAGGAGAGAAGTGAAAGTGTGATATAGGCTAAGTGCTTTTGGTGAGTTTTAGAAAATACACCAGGAAGTGCTTGAAACAGAAGGCACGGTGGCATTGATAGTAGTTGTAAAGGAGACACCACTAAAGGACTTTTTCACTACAAAACTCATAAGGTGCTCTAAAAAACGGACTCCAAACACAATGCACATTAAGGTGTGGTAGCAGTAATCCTAGAAAGGCTCTTGTAGCTCACGTCAGAACCAATGTTAAGTTAAGCTGAATCATTGAGTACACATAGTATGGAGCCACCAGATAGTACTGGAGAATATTCTAAATAAACTCAACATGTGGATGTGTTTTCATCAAAAACTGTTTTCAGTAGAGCTGCTGTCATACTTTTCATCATATTGCCGTGTATGCTGGCGTACTGAAAAACACTTCTTACATAAGTCTGAAACGTGACAAATTCAAGGGGATTTTGAGGAATATCAGGCTCTGTCATGTCTTTGAAGGCTTTCTGTCACTTCTGATTCGCTCCCGTTCTGAATAGTGTATGTGTTTTGGGATCAATGGTGTGGATTTCGCAGTGTTCTGCTGTGTCAGGACTGGGTATGTTGATTTTGCCATGACATCTCCATTATTTTTTTTCATATTTATGGCTAAGTTAACCCTATGTGAAAGAAATTGTAATGGTCTATGAGTGACCAAAAGTCGTTAGTTATTAGATAAATTAATCAGAAAGTAGATCACTTTCAGTTTTAAGCATCTGGAATGCAAACTAAGTGAAACACTTGCATAGCATGAGATTAGGTAATTATATTATTGCGGGATTGCCATGACATTTTAGTCGCAATTACATCTGTAGCAGAGGTGCACATGTGCTGTATACATTGCATTTTGGAGCTACAGCACTAATGAAATTAAAGTTCTACAGAATCTGTGACAGCCGGTTATTTGCAAAGCCAAATCTCTGGTAAAGCCAAAGCTGGAGAATCGTTTTCTAATGGCAATATGCCTTCACATGCCCATGTTACATGGGTACAGCAATAAGAGATTCCACCAAAACACCCTGGAGTCTCTAAAATCTGGTACCATAAGGGTGAGGACTTTTAAAGTTATACATTCCTTAATGTATACAACCAGCTGATGTACAGATGGTAAAACTACATTACACATAGCCAAACTAAGCTTGGGTAGGTCAGGACCCTTAAGTACAGGGTGCTAGTTAATTTGCACCCTTGCCATCTTGTACTCCTGCAATTTTTACAAAAGTACTTTAAGATTTCTCTGCCACAAGGCATTTCATACTGACTATGTGTCTCTTTATATCCGCATTGGGTGCATTTTGTACCACAAAGAACAAGTGATTGGTTTAAAGAAATTTTCTGTTTTATTCTTATTAACTGAACAAACTGAACCCGCGATGTTGCATGTGTTAAAAAGTGTAGTTAAAATGAAAAGTTTATCATTCCTTGGCTTCTTTGGTTTTAATGTAAAACTAACAATTGTCTGAGATGTTAAAAAGTGTCAAAGAATAAAATAATCACACTGAAGAGAAAGTATCTACCCATAGCACCCTAACTTCCATTTTTATTGTCTTATCAGTTTTTAAGTGTAGCTAAAATGATCAGTGTATGATTCTTTTGTTTTATATGTAAAACTTTAACAATTGACCGATAATTGTTTGAAATATTAAAAAAGTTACATCCAAAATTCCACCAAGAGGAAGCAAGCTAGTATTAGCATTAGCATTACCACTTCAGCACAATGTTCTACACACAAAACACATTGGCATAAGTTAGACAGGAGATTATCAGACCTTGTGGTTGTTAAATGTATTTAAAAAAATTCTCCGGAAACATCTGGTAGTGCTACGCTAATTTTTAAATAGATGTGTACAAATTGTAATGGAGACTGTTTCTGCTAACAGCATAAACATTTGCTCTGACATCGCTCCACAAGCCCTATACCCCATCAAATACCAAGATAATTAGTTGGCGGTAACCAGTGCCACCTACTATCATTAGCTATACCTTCAAATCTCTGACATATTTTGTGGCTTACTTCATAGCAATAGTTAATTATACTTTGAGCTTCAATTACACTGCCCAACAGTTTGCTAATTGATGGGGTAAATCTGCTTAGACCACACACTTACACATTTAAAATGACAACAAAAACTGCCATTGGAAAAACAAAAAGTTTGGTCTATCGATAGAGTCAACATAAAAACAACTACTTTGGGAACTCAAACCTTGCACAGTGCTCTGTATAGACATTCCAACTAGTCTTAGCTCACAAACATTATAATCAATAATACCTATATTGATAACCTTTTTCTGTAAGCATCTTGAAATGATAAACAAAAGTCTGTGGGTTTCTCTTTTCTTGTCTTTACAAAAGCTACACATATACTACTGGGATGTCTAAGCATGTGTTAGTGTTTTAATTATTACTCCTACCGTTGTCTTTTTTTTTTTTTTTTTTTTTTTACAGAAAAGAAGTAAGTTTAAGACACCATAACCCAAAAGAACAGCTTATTTCTCACGTTTAGTCTTGTCTGGGAGTGACCCTGTATTTATTTCTCATTTTCTATCCTCTATCTGGAACAAAAAAGTGTCTGTTTTCTTTTATAAGACAACGTGCCAACTGATTGTGAAAGAGGGGTCAATTTCGCCCCAACAGCCGTCAAACAAACCCTTGATTTATTGTTTGTTCACTATAACGGACCGCAACATCGCTATCATTGTAAACACTGAATTCTAAACTGTGACCCCTTTCTAACTCGTAGTCTTTAAACATTTTGTCATTGTCTACTTTGTTAAAAATTCTTTTTGAAAAGAACCACAAACCAGCTACAGTCTGTGTCGAGATCATTACGCTATGACATAGCATTTCTTTTACAACTATTCACAACACCCTAGAACCACTTTTAACAAATATATTGTATTTAAATCATTTGAAACTGTATATTCAGATAAAATGAGCAACCTATGTGAGACTCGGGCAGAGACTCTTTCAACAACATACATGAACAGGCACTAACTGATTACAACAACAAAAAAAAAATACAAACTTTTCTTTCTTCAGATAAGTTTTTTAGGACAGTAATCGATAAACAAAGAGCTGGAAAACAAGGCAGTGATACACAGTCAAGGAAACAGTCACCTCATGCCTTAAATTAATGCCAAATAGCTTGAAACTTTTTGTGGATTGAGGAGGAATCTGAAGCTGACAGCATCAAACTGCTCAGTCAGGAGAGTTACCTGTTCAGCTCCCTCAGCGTACTAGTCAGGAATACACTGCTCATATAGCAATGTATCTTAAAGTTTGTGATTCTGGAATGATGCTAGACCCTTAGCAGATGTTTGTTGAATACAATGTCATCTCAAAAAGCATCAACCTTGGAGTTAATCTCGAGGGGGAAAGATACAAAAAAGCGGCCTACAAAAATCCTGAAAAGTTATGTCCATGCTCCTTTGATATTACAGGAATATTACTGTATCTTGTTGAGGATTAAACAGTCACAAAAAAGTAGACAAATCATACTAGAGGGGACACTAAAGCAGCACTGTCGCTCCATTTTGCTGAAACATTAATCTTCAAGACTATGTTTTTTCATAAATTAAACTATGAAGGGACGCCTTTTTGCAAAATTCCCTGTCTTCAGTTCAATCACATGTAGAGCTAAAAACACTGAAGCTATCTCTCTTTTAATTTGTAAGGACCTTCTCATCCTCTGCTGCCATGCGGTTGGAGCTCAGAGCTGGTGAAAGGTCAAGGGACATTCTCAGATCCCGATCTTGCAAATCTTCCACACTGCTGCTCTCCATGTTCTCTTCAAATTCCTCACTGAGGTCTTCTTTTTCCTCCTTTGTCTTTTCTTTGACAGCTGGGCTCTCTCTTATATTCTTGGGCAATGAAGCCATAGAGTCTTGCTGATAAGAAGCATCGTCCAGGTGATCTGCTATATCCTCAGAGTGACCGTTGGAGGTCTGGTGCTGATTTAAAGACCAGTGCCCCACAGGAACTGAGGATTCTCCCTCACTTACATGTCTCCATACTGTGAGAGGATCAAGGTCGGAGTTATCCACCCGTGGCTTGGTGGCCCTTTGGGCTCTGTCATCATCCAGGAGAGTTGAGGAGACCCTCTTGCGCCTGGACTTACTTGTGTGGTTCACCTGGGTATGCATGGCCATCAACTCTGCTGATGATGTATGGAAAGGGCAGAACAAACACTGGCTCAGTTTAACTCCTATTGAGCCATCCCTTCCACCATCCACACCAAACACAACTCCTCCGTCCCCTGGACTAATGCTTTCATTCTCCTCCATCCCTCCATGGCTGGGCGAGGTGCGACGAGAAAGATCCAAAGGTTCAAACCCTCCCTCCTGAGTCGATGGCGTGGGTTCATCCTTGTCAGTTTGTGGCTGAACCATTCGACTGGTAGTGAGAGGCTTACGTCGGGACACTTTAGTAGTCTTTGGTGGGGGGGACCCTCTGATCCAACCTCCTTCCATTCCTCCTTGGTACAGTGCCCCCATAACCCCAGACAGATACCTGTACTGGGTCTCCAAGTCAACATCCCTTAAAGCCGCCAAAGCCTTCCGGTGCTCCCGTTGGTCTGGAAGGCCCAGGAGCCAGGACTGCTGGCCGGACCGCAAAGTGGGTGTATCAGCTGTGCCTCGGTTAATCAGGCCATGGTTGAGTTGCGATCGACGCTGCTTGACCAGTCCAGGGGTTCCAGATGTGTGGATGCTGGAAGTGGGGCCAGAGGAGGAATTGGAGGAAGCTGATAAGGCATTGCGTTGCTCCCTGTGGTGCCGCTGGAGGTGGTACTTCAGTGACCCAGACTGAGTGCCCGCATAGTCACAGTGGGGGCATTTGTAAGGTCTCTCACCTGCAGAAAAGTAAAATCAAACTGAATACATCTGGAAATGTGTAAAATGGATCACAGCTCTCAGTCACTAAATGAATAAGCCTAACATAGGAGTAGATAATACAAAAATATGCATAATTAAAAATTATGCAAAAACATAAGGCTGCTGTTAAAGAACAGGTGTTTCGTAACTTTTTTATTTACACGGATATTAAGCTTTGTCAAAATGGGGGAAAAATGTGGAAATGTTTCATCTTAGGCTGCGGAAAGGGCCTTGATTGTAAAAAAAAGATCCCTTGGCCTTTTTAAAAAACTGACCTGTGGAAGAAAGAGAAGATTAAGCATACAATATATAGTACTTTACAAAAGTATTCATACTCCTTAAAGATTTCTGCACTCTGTCATGTTACAACCACAAACTTCAATGCTTCAATTTATTTCACTGGGATTTTATGTGATAGACCAACACAAAGTAGTGCATAATTGTGAAGTGGAAGCAAAAAAACATGGTTCTCTTTTTTTTTCTCCCAGATATGTTACGTGCATGACTAGTGCTTCTTCGGTTTGATAAATCCCACCTGAGCTGTGGATCTCTGCAGCTCCTCCAGAGTTATAATGGCCTGGCAATTGTGTCTGCTTCTCTGGATTCTAAACTGAAGCCCATAAGTTGAAGTGGACAGCCATGTTTAGGAAGGTTAGAGGTCGTTTGCATTATCAGATGATTGATTAAATACAGGGGTTGGACAATGAAACTGAAACACCTGTCATTTTAGTGTGGGAGGTTTCATGGCTAAACTGGACCAGCCTGGTAGCCAGTCTTCATTGATTGCACATTGCACCAGTAAGAGCAGAGTGTG
>JAHUTJ010002579.1:0-12215 GCA_036250325.1 Characodon lateralis | reverse complement strand
CATCACAAAGACTTGCTGTCTTGGTCACAGATGTGTCAGCAAGACGTGCACCAGCAATTTGTCCTCTTTTGAACTCTGGTATGTCACCCATAATGTTGTGTGCATTTCAATATTTTGAGCAAAACTGTGCTCTTACCCTGCTAATTGAACCTTCACACTCTGCTCTTACTGGTGCAATGTGCAATCAATGAAGACTGGCTACCAGGCTGGTCCAATTTAGCCATGAAACCTCCCACACTAAAATGACAGGTGTTTCAGTTTCATTGTCCAACCCCCGTATGTACTGATGAGGTATTTTTTTTTTTTCAGTTATTTAGGTTAAAGTAAGCATTTCTAAAGAAAAGTATCTCTATATGTTTGAGGACATCTTACTTTTGTGTGAAGGCACAAGAATCCCTGCTTACACAAAAATTTGTTTTATTATTTTTATAATATGAGTTACTGTTTGGTAATGAACTTGTTGATTTCTAGTCTAACCTTTGTCCTCCAAATAACCCCTGCAATGCTGAGGAAGTTGCCTTTCACTGAATTCTTCCTTAGATTTTATTTCGTGTGAAATAATTAAACTCAGTTTCGTGCAAAATAATTTGTACCCCTATACCATTTTTTCATTTTGTTTCCTATTAACCACAAGCTTCAATTGTTACAATTTGAAGTGATGGACCAATACAGAATAGAGCAAAGTGGACAAAAAAAAATTGGATATGTTTTACACAAAAAAATCATGTGGCATGTATTTGTATTCAGTCTGTGGGTTAATACTTTGTTGAACTACCTTTAACAGAATATGAAATCTATATCCAATCTTTGCAAAATATTGGCTCCGTCTGATTGGATGGCAAACCTCTTTGAACACAAAATGTCAGGTCTTCTTGACAGTATTTATGTTTGGATTTGCCATTCTGACACATTAATATAGACGCATTTAAACCATTCTACTGTAATTCTCAGTGTATGTTAACCTGTTATAAGTTATAGGGTCTACATGCAAACTTTTGGTACCTGTGTAAAGGTCAGACATAAAAGAATATTTTTTAAGTGGAACCAATATCGTAACTGTTACTATGTGTCAGGATATGCCATTTTGGACTTTGTTTTTGTTTTGTGTGAGTCGTTTATGTAGGTTTATTTACTTATGAGCTGTGCTAAGTTTTGTTAGTTTCTTCCTCCTGGCTTTAGACCCCTTTTTGTAATGATTTACCCAGTTGCTTCTTTCACTTAGTTAGTAGTTCATTCTCCTCTCGTTATTAGGTTCCTTTGGTTATTATTTTACTCCATTGTTTATTCCTTAGAACTGTTCTTCCTCAGGTTTATTATTTCTACATTTCTCTTTGTTTATTTCCCTCTTTGGTTAGTTAATTTCTTACCTGGTACTGTCGTGTTTCTTTTTCTCTTGGTTAGGTCCTTGCTGCATTCTTGTTTATTAGTTCTTCTGCTATTCCGCCCCACTAGTTTGTTAGTTCCTTCCTTGTCCTTAGATCCCTTTTAGTTATTTACTCAGTGTTTGTTTCCATTAATATTAGTAGTTCTCCCTAGCCTTACTTTGAGTATAGTTTCCCCTCGTTTAGTTTTTTGTTTATTTTCCCGGTTAAGATTTCTAGTGTAGTTCTCTCTATTCAGTTCTTCTATGGCAGTTATCAGTATTTGGTTATTTGTTCCTGCTAGGCTTAGTTTCCACTTTTTGTTTATGTTTTAGTTATTATTTATTTTAGGTCTTCGCTTTCTCTGCTTCCCCGGTTAATTCAGTATTTGTTGTATCTTCTCTATCCTGTCTCCCACTTCCTGGTTTCTAGTTTGTTTACATTTTCAGTCTAGTTTAGTTCCTCATGTCCCTGCATTCTCTCTGCTCTGTTGTCATAGTAACCACTCATTCCCTCAGTCTCTACAGCTGGTTCTCGCACCCGTTCCCACTAGTCCTCTGATCACCATAGCCTTCCTCTCATTGGTTCATACTCCTCCTCTCCCCGCTTATATACCTGGTTGTGCTCATCATTCCCCGCTGGTTCCTTGTGTAATGACCCGTCTCACCTCAAGCTCCTCATGTTTGCTGCATTTTGTTTTAATGGAGTATTTCTTCCCAGCGAACCTGTAAGGGCTGACTACAATCCTTATTAAAGCTGATCTACTTTACAACATGCCGAGTCCTAGTCCTTTGGTCCAAAACTACCTCAGACGGTGACAGAAGGAACCAACCAAACTCAGGACCAAGCAGACAGGGCAGCCAACCTATTTGGGTGGCACAAGCTCCTCCAGGCTATGAACCGGGCCAGAACCACACCACTTCCACTCCACCTGCTCCGACGTCTCCTTCCTCGCGCCGTAGGCTCCGTTGTCACCTGCCATCCATGCCTGCAGCGTCCGCTGCCCAGCTCTCTTTGTCCGCAGCACCCGCTGCTCAGCTCTCCTCATTCGCAGCACCCACTGTCCTGCTCTCTTTGTCTGCAGCGCCCGCTGCTCAGCTCTCCTTGCTCGCAGCGTTCGCTGCTGACCCATCTACGTCCACAGCGGCTGTAGCCGAGCCATCCACGTCCGCAGAACCATCTACGTTCGCATCGGCTTTCAGCCGAACCATCCTCTTCCGCAGCGGCCTCAGCCACCACCGAGTTTCCTGCTGGCTTTTTCCTCTCGGCTGGGACGCCGCCACCATCGGAACTTTGCCCCTCTTCGGGACCCAACCTCGCCTTCCAGTGACTCCAGGCGAGAGAGGGGGCGTGGTCCGGGTCTCCAGAGCAGCCAGGGACTAATGCTCCTGCTATCCGTCCTCCAGGCAAGCCTTCTACTCCTGGATGGGTGCTGTCTGGCCTGGCTGCAGCTCAAGCTGCCTATTTTGACTCCTGTTGCCTGGATGCTGCTTTGCATCTGGCAAAAAAAAAACAGGACAGTGTGTATGTACTTCAGGCACTCCAAGAGAAGTGACCTAGTGTGAAGTTTTTGGACGCTCCAGCTTCAGTCTCTGCTGGAAGTCCACCAACCCTATCTAAGCAACCATAGGTGACTTCAGCCCGGGTGATGAAAGAGTCAAAGCCCAAGTCCCTAGCCTCTGCTTCCATCAGGGAATGCATGATGTCATGGTTAAGGAGATCCTCTAAGTACTCCTTCCACCGCCCAATAAAGTCGAGGTCAGCAGCTCCCCAACACCACTGTAAACAGTGTTGGCGAAGCACTGCTTCCCTCTCCTGAGGCGCCCGACAGTTTGCCAGAATCGCTTCGAGGCCAACTGGTAGTCCTTCTCCATGGCCTCACCGAACTCCTCCCAGGCCCGAGTTTTTGCCTCTGCCACAGCCTGCGGCACGCTTGGCCTCACAGTACCCATCAGCTGCCTCAGGAGTCCCACAAGCCAACCACAGCTGATAGGAAACCTTCTTCAGGTTGACAGCATACTGCTGTCCACCACTAGGTTTGGGGATTGCCACCACGACAGGCATCGCAGACCTTTCGGGCCACAGCTTCAGGTGGCAGCATCGACAATAGACATGGAGAACATGGTGCACTCACTCTATGTCTCCAATCTCCCCCGGGAATCTGGTCAAAGCTCTCCCGGAGGTGAGAGTTGAATACATCCCTGGCCGAGGGCTCCGCCAGACATTCCCAGCAGACCCTCACTATACGCTTGGGCCTGCCAAGTCTGTCCAGCTTTCTCCTCTACAAGGGGATCCAACTCACTACCAATTGGTGATCGGTGGACAGCTCAACACCTTTCTTCATCTGAGCGTCCAAAACATGCCGCCGAAGGTATGAAGACTCGACAACAAAGTCCATCATCAAACTCCTGCTTAGGGAGTCCAGGTGCCAGGTGCACTGATAAACACCCTTATACTTGAACATGGTGTTCATTATGGACAATCCGTGACTAGCACAGAAGTCCAACAATGAAACACCACTCGGATTTAGATCGGGGAGATCATTCCTCCCAATCAAGCCTCTCCAGGTGTCACTGTCTTTTCCCTCATGGGCGTTGAAGTCCCCCAGCAGAATAACGGCGTCCCCGGGAGGGGCCCTATACAGCACCCTGGACAGGGATGCCAAGAAGGCCGGGTACTCGGCAATACCGCTTGGCCTGTAGGCCGAAACGACAGTCAAACTCTGTCCCTGACCCAAAGCGTAAGGATGCAGCCTCTCATCCACTGGGGTAAACCCCAACACGAGATGGCTAAGCTCGGAGGTAGCAAGCAGTGGTGAGCCTGACTCTTTCTAGTTGAGAAACTCGACCTCCCGCACAAGCTCAGGATCCCCCCCCCCCCAGCGAGGTGACATGTCACATCCCTAGAGCCAGCCTAAGCATCCGGAGATGGAGCCGTCGAGGTCTCCACTTTCGTTCATTGCCCGATCCTCTTTGCACCGGTCCCTCATGGTTCCCCCAGCAGCTGGTGGGCCCAGTGGGGGATGGCCTTGCATCTCTTGTTCGGGCTTGGGCCGCTCGGGTCCTGCGAGGAGCAACCTGGCCACCAGGCACTCTCCGACGAGTTCCGACCCCTGCCTGGCTCCAATGTGGGACCCCGGCTCCGCCATACCAGGTGACGTCACGTGCCTCAATTGTTTGGTCCTCAATAAAATTCAATAAAACCTATATAGACAGATGTGCAGAAAAACAACGTAGACAAATATGCAAGAATAATTAGCAATAAAAACTAAATAAACAAACTCAGTGACCAGAGGTATTTCTTTCCAGCTGAAATAGTCCTTTGTGCATTTGAATTGGTATTATTGATTATGTTCCAGATGGTGCTTTCACAAAAAAAAACTGCTTCAACAGGATCAGCGGTGACCATGATTTTATGGTGTCAGGTCTAGGTCCTGCAGGATGCCTCTAGATAAATGTAGGAGCTTGTGCCTCAATGTCAGGCTCACCTGGAGAGTGCCACTTGTTCTTGTTGTCATCACCAGGTTAAGAGGTAGCCTGACTCACCCACCTCGAGAGTTGTTTACCTCTCTTTGTTGGCTTGCTCCTTTTTCTTAGGACGGAAGCTACCTGGCTTTTCATGGGCCTTGAGGCACTATGTAGGTGACGGGCAGATAAATACTGAAGACTAAATTTAAGTAAACGACACCCTAAAAATGAAGTTGCATCGGATACTGGCTTAAGAACACAAACTGTGATGACACATCATGTTTATTTTGTAACTATTATAGCTTGCAGAACAGACTTCTGACCTTGAAGAAGATATAGCATCAACCCAAACAGTGGATGGCTGGGTCCTTTCAGTGCCAGATGGTCCTGCCTCCTCCTGGCTGTAAAAAAAGAGAAAATAAATGATTTACTACTGTACACAAAAAAAATTTAAATAACACACAAAGCTATAACGTAATGCTGTAACAGTAAAGTGGTATTGGTTAAGTGTCCATCATATATATATATACTGTTCCACAAACAAACTTCGGCTTCCTTTTCTTCTTAAGTGGGGTAGGTGCGGGTGGGGGGATGGGTGGTGGGGGCATTGGCTAATATAACTGATTGAATCAATCCCAAATAAAATACCGATGCTCCACATAACAGTAATTACAAACTTTTAAAAAAACGGTACAGCGCTGTTGAAATAGGTAACACGTAAAATAAAGTTGCTGGAAATAAAAAGTAACAGTATGACTTACTAGTGAACCGGTTCGCGAAGAAGATCACCATCTTATCCACTTCAAAATCCACGCTGCTGTCCGAAGAGTCTTCTACTTTGAGGTCAATGCCCTGCAAAATTGTTTCCATGGCTTTTAAATTGTTCATTTTACTTTTCCTTTCTTTTTTTTTTGTTGTTGTTTCCTTTACAACAGAGTACCACTCAGAATTGTTGTCTGAGTGCCAAGAAGAAGCCCAACAGTTTAACTTTCACAAGTGGAGCAATCTGGCTAATGCTTCAATGCTCTGCTTGATATTTGTAAAAGAAACTTTATTAGAAACTGCTTTGGGATTATTTCAATTGTTACGGACAGAAACACTGAAACGAAAAGGACAAAAGAAGCAAGAAAGAGAGAGAGGTGGGGCAAAAAAGAAAAAGGGAGAGAAGGATAAAAGAATGGAGGATAGAAAAACACCCTAGAAGATTGTTTCTACACCTGCAGAAACATATTTAATAATAGCATTGTTACCAAAAAGTGCACGGTACTATTGAATGCAAGATGTATTTAGTGGTAACTGAAGCTCAATGTAGAACATTTGTGTTTCTGAGTCTACACACCTGTGGGTTTACGTGTGAGCAATCTTGTGTACATAAGGTTTATCCATAGAAATATGGAATGGTGAGCGTGAGGAGCCACAGACCTGCCCCCCTGAACCCGAGACAGACACGGAGGAGATCTGAGCCACAGTCATCCAAAGGCCTCCCAGAGCATGGGAACCCCAGGGGAACCACCGCCAGAACTACCGCAACCCCCGAGAGAAGAGCAGGGGAGTCCTAGGCAAACCACCCAGTAGCCACAGTGCAGAAACCCCAGGGACCTGCAGCGACGAGCCCACAGGCCCCGCCGGCAGCCGTCTACGCCGGAAAAGATCCAGCCATGGACCCAGAGACCCAAGACCTTGGGACACATCACTCCCGAAGCAGAGGCCCAACAGAACCCAGGGGCCCAGGCCTTGGCAAGGAGCCACCAGGAATGAGCCAGCACACACCAAAGCACCCAGTCCTGGACACTGAGAACCACAAGTACACCAATGGGCAGAGACACCAGCCACTGGCAGGTGTCACCCTCATTTGTACACATGCACCCAAGCTCTTCCACAGCAAAGCAGACAAGGCCATATTACAAAGCAAAACAACCCTACTGGACTAAAGACTTACAGATTCAGACTGTATTACAATTACCTGACGTTTTCTTAAATGTAAAGAACCAAATGAAAGAAATGCTTAAAAAAATTTATTTAAAAAATGTCAGCAGGATTTTGATGAAAATCTGGGATTTCTTAAAAGACAATTCAGAAAAGGTCAATTGGTTAAATTGGCTCTCCATTGGAACCAATTTACTCTTCTGAGGTGCTAATGTGTTTACTTCTTTCCAAAACAATTTAGAATTTAACTAAACACTAATGGTGGAAATCCATGCTTTTAAATAGATGAGGTTTAGGCAAAATGAGAAAACGATTATACTCCTCTATGGATGTGATCAACCTTTGGTATTTGATGAGCAAATATATAGTTTAATTTACAACATGACAGGTACATTAGAAAACAAGTTCTTCGACACAATATTGACTCAAAATGATATTTTGAATTATGACATCACATTTGAGGTTCACAGAGTAATATGTGCAGCTAAAGCCAATTAAGCTTTAGATAATTTTTTTTTTTTTTTAAATAATTGGTTCTGAGATGTCTAATGAAGCCCTTAAGACACCATCTCTAGTTCATTTTCTGCTGTTTTTTTTTTCAAACCTGTTTTTCAAACTATCATTCCATCAGATTGGCATCAGTCAATCATAAAACAAATGCCAAGATCGTCAAAGGCTTACCCCAGAGAACCACCAAATTATAGAGGCCTTAGCTCGATCAGCACTGTTTACAAATTCTAACAAGGTATACTTAATGACAGATTGAACCAGTATGTAGAAGCACACACTATTATGGCAGATGAGCAAAACATATTCAAAAAAAGGCAGGGTTTGTGTTGACAATATTTATGTTTTATTATTGGTGGTAATTGCCAGACTATATAAAGGAAAACATATATATGCATGTTTTATTGATTATTTTTAAAGCCTGGGAAAGAAGACAGAGAGTGTTATATCCTGACTGAACTTAAAAATGTGATGGATTTTTTTGTGAAGCATGTGATTTGCATGTGACCCTCCTGTTTTGTATGAGGAGTGTCTTATAAGCCCATGCGGGCTGGGCATCAAAGGTGCATGGCACTTAAATAAAATGATCAATCAATCAAAATCCACCAAACATAGTGTATTGCACATAAGATCTCATCTAACCTGACAACATTGTGAAAACTTATTGGCCTTTCTTTCAGTAATAGCTTTCTTCTTGCCACTCTTCCACAAAGGCCAGATCTGTGGAGTGTATGACTAATAATTATTTTCTTACAAACTTGTGGGGTCTACTATGAGCTATATTCAGACAGAGATTGAATTACACTAGGGTGGGCTCTATTTGCTAATTAGGTTCTACTGAAGGCAGTTGGTTGCAGTGCATTTTATTTAGGGGCCTCACAATATGGGGTAAATACAAATGCACAATACACTTTTCAGATTTTTAAAAATAAAAATATTAAAAGATTATTTCTATATTTCATTCTGCTTCGCAAATATCCACTACTATTTGTTAGTCTATCAAATAAAATCCAAGGAAAATTCATGAAGTTTTGTGAATGTGACGTGATAAAATGTGAACAATTTAAAGGGTGTGAAAACCTTTGCAATGCACTGTAAATAGAAAGTCGTAGACACAGAACCAGATTTAATCATGACTGTAAACATTTTACTCTCAACCTGATACAACTCATATAAAAGTATTCATCAGCTATAAATGACATGGGACTGGACAGTTTTTTGGCAAACCACATTAGGAATAAATGTAGCAATATATATATATATATATATATATTTATATATCAATCCACTGAAGAGGCTTGGGTGACTGATATGGTGACCACAGTAAAAGCATCTATCTGGTCACGTCACATGACAAGATACTCTGCCTGTCTTTTCTTCTCCGAGGGGCCCTCATCCCAGCCCTCTCCATTCCTTCAGCTGCACGACTTTGCATAAGTGACACCTAATTGAATATTAATGTCTTCTGATGGTATTTGATGATCCGTTTTTCATTCCAAAAGATTATACAAACCAGACTCATTTGCATTTCGGCATAAAGAAAATTAAATGAAGCATGCCTGGCAGATTATTAGATCCTCTCCCAATACCAATGAGCACAACTTCTGTAATCTCATGAATTCAGGATTAGCTTCACTTTTTGTGGTGACACTCCAGTTCGGTTTGTAGAATGGAGGTCATTTACGCTGGCAGGGAGCTTTTGTTTTGCTCTAGTAGGTGAAGACAATAGACATAATAAACCTTCAATCAGCTTTGTTGTCCTTAAAGCTTGACTGAGCTTCCATATTTGTCAGATGATATCTGTTCTAGTGCGGGGCAGGTAGGCAGGCAGATGGCAACAGTGGAAGGAAGACGAAGAGTTTAGTCTCATTCAGTCAGTATGAAATAAATGGAAGAAATGAAAAGCCCATAACAGGAGTGGAGAGGAGAGGAGAATTACTGTTCTGTCTGGCTCCCAGGCAACAGCTTCATCTTCACAGCAATTTAGAGCGATCCAGTGTGGCTGTGAGGGCCTGCCCTAGGCTGCTGTTGAATGTTGCAAAATGGCATGTGAGCATACAGAGTTAAAGAAGAAAAAATTTGAAGCAAGGCCTAATCATTATTTTAAGTCACATATTATACCATTAAATGGCAACTATAACTCAACTTTTGCACTCATCTGCGGCAGCCAGGGGAGCCATCTATGTGTTAGTGTTTAGGAGAAAGGTGAAGTAGAAGGAGGCTGCTTATCCATACAGGGTGTAGAGGGAGGGGTTGTTGTTTATCTCCAGCAGTCAATAGCTGAGAGGCGGGGTACACCCTGTCCAGGTCACCAGTGCATGCATGACAGGGCGGAACAGAGACAAATGGCAGTAACAACCATTCATTTAGACAAAACCTGAGGGCAATTTATCGAGACCAATTAATCAAATATGCTCATCTTTGGACTGTGGGAGGAAGCCAGAGTAAACTCTACACAGAAAGGATTTAAACCCAGAACTCTCTTGCTGCAATGCAAGAATGGCAACTCTGCCACTGTACAGGCCTTCCTCTTTTTTTTCTACAATTGAAAATCTGAAAAGTACAGCAGGTATTTGTATTTAGCCCCCTCTTGAGTCAATAGTTTGTAAAACTTCCTTTGGAATCACAGCAGCAGGTGTTTTGTGGTATGTTTCTACCACCTTTGCACAACTACATTCTTACATTTTTGCCCATTTTTTCCTCACCAAATAGCTCAAGCTGTCAGAAACTGATGACAAAAGATTTAGATCTGTATTTTGATTGGGCTAAAACCCTTCTACTGCAGCTGTGGCTGAATGTTTTTTTTTTTTTTTCTTCCAACAATTCTAGGCAGCTGTGGTTGTTTTAGTTTGTATTTCACAACATAAAAGATAATATTAAGTTTAACTTTACTGGTTGAAAACTCCTTCTTGTTGTGTTTGCTAAAAAGAATATAGCACTCCTGTGGAGATTTAAAGTTAACAGAAAATATGTCCTGCAGAGCAGGATAAACTGGGTGATGATGGAAATAAAATTATTTGAAAACTCATCCAGGTAGAAATCTTTAGCATCCTCCAACCTGCTCTACCTTTATTTTAGGGTCTGTCCAGTTTTGTCTGATTTGGCACTGGTTCCTGCAGTGGAAATGCAGAGGGTGAGAAATGTTACCCCAGAAAAACTAGTCCATGCATTTGTTGCTTCAAAGCTGGACCATTGTAATTCTTTACTATCAGGATGTCCATAAAATGCAGTTAAAAGCCTTCAGCTGATCCAAAACACTGGAGTTTTAATGAAAATTAAAAAGAGACATTACATTTCTCCTATTTTATCTTCTCTTCATTGTCTCCCTGTTAAAGCCAAAATAGCATTTAAAATTCTCCTTTTCACATATAAAGCCTTTTACAATTAAGTGGTGATATGTTCTTTTTATGTGTATGCACTGTTCTCTCAAACTCCCAGTTGGTCAAGGCAGATGGTCGCTCACACTGAGCCTACTTCCTGTGAAAGTGCAGTTGTCCTGTTCACTGCCACTACATGCGTGCTTACAATGAGGGATTGCTGCGAAGTCAAGGATGCAATGCAAGCAACTATCCACTGTTGCTACACGCTCATCCAGAAGAAGTGAACACTGCAAGCCATTGACTCAATGCAATCTGCTGGGTTTCCTTAGATAGAGAACTATTTAACCAATTTGAATAATAAACAGAATTTGACTTGTTTTCGTTGACAACTAGATTCAACTAAAATGTATGTACTTGACTTGGAGTCTGTATGATTCAATCGAATAGACTTTGTAAAGAGCATTGAGACGACATGTGTTGTGAATTGGTGCTATATAAGTAAACTGAACTGAACTGAACTGAATTGAAAACTAACCTGGTTCCAGAAAAGGTTCCTGCAGTGGCACCTTTTGTTCTGGCATAAACAATTATGCTTGTAGGCCCACATTTTTAGCTTTGGTCTCATCTAATCAGAGAACCTTCGTCCATATGTATGCCGTTTCTCCTACATTGCTTGTAGTCAACTGTAAACAAGATTTCTTATGGCTTTCTTTCAGTAATGTCTTTCCTCATACCACTCTTCCATAACCGGCAGATTTGTGGCACTAAATGCAAGTTTTTCCAAACAGGAACGGCAAATATATGTCTCAAATACGATTGACAAGAATGTCATTACCAACTGTGTGGTCCAAAGTGTAGGCCAGCCCACTCCCAACCCTGGTTTTGTTGTGCAGATTTATGATCCATGTGCTGCTTTGCTTTCTCTGCTGTGCTGTTTTCCGTTCTTCTCCTGTGCCACACAGAGCAGTGGACAGCGGAGGTGCTTACTTCCAGATACCTCTAAAGCCCCATTCACACTGCAGGCGAATGTGGCCCAAATCAGATTTTTTGGGGGTCAAGTGACCAGGTCAGACGTTTTAGAACAAGTGTGGACGCTCATATCTGGCCCATATCTGACTTTTTCAAGTCAGATTTGAGCCACATTCATATGTGGTTGAATCGGACTTGTATCTGGTCTTTTAGAATGTGACTCTAGTGAGAAAGACCAAGGCGGATTAGCTATTAGGAAACGGTAACAGTTGGCAAACCGGATGGGGGTTAGAATAGAACTGCACAGTGGAGAGACAGCGAGACGTTAGAGCTCGTTAATAAACAGAGATAAAACTTTATTCAAGCCTAATTGAAAGGCTCATAGGAACTGTCTGGATGTCGGACGTAGATTGTATGGTAAAATTTGTATACAACCATTCAAACAGAGGACTTTAAAATGCTATCGAGGTAACCGAGCATGTGATGATCTGCCCCTGCTGTTGTCCGATACACTGGATTGAATCAAGTCTTCTGCCTGTAGAGTTACAGGGGTTGGACAATGAAACTGAAACACCTGGTTTTAGACCACAATAATTTATTAGTATGGTGTAGGGCCTCCTTTTGCGGCCAATACAGCGTCAATTCGTCTTGGGAATGACATATAC
>JAHUTJ010002578.1:0-12218 GCA_036250325.1 Characodon lateralis | reverse complement strand
CAGTAAACCTGCAGTCTGAGAACAAAGTGCTCTGTTAGGAACATATGGAACAATCAGATCTCTGATGTATGATGGAGCTAGATCATTAAGGGCTTTATATGTGAGGAGGAGAATTTTATATTATATTCTGGATCTAACAGGGAGCCAATAAAAGGAAGCTAAAATAGTAGAAATATGGTCTCTCTTCCTAATTTTCATCAGAACTTTTGCTGCAGCATTTTGTATCAGCTGAATGCTTTTTACTGCATTTTGCAGACATTCTGACAGTCAAGAATTGTCCAGTCCTGAAGTAACAAATACATGGACTAATATTTCAGCGTCACTCCTGGACAGGATATTTCCAATTTTGGCAATATTCTGGAGGTGAAAGAAGGAAATCCTAGAAACATGTTTAATATGGGATTTAAATGACATGTCCTGGTCAAAAATAACACCAAGTTTTTTTTACTTTATTACCAGAGGTTGATTTAATGCCATCCACATTAATTGATTGACTAAGCAACTTCTTTTTCAAAGATTCTGGTCCAAAGACCAAATGCATGGACTAGTTTTTCAGCGTCTCCCCTGGACAGGATATTTCTAATCTTGGCAATCTAGTGATCAAAAATAACACTAAGGTTTTTTACTTTATTACCAGAGGTCAGTTCAATGCCGTTCACATTAACTGATTAACTTAGCAGACGACAACTTCTGTCTTGTCTGAATTTAGAAGCAGAAAATTTAAAGTCATCCAAGTTTTTATGTCTTCAAGACATGCTTGTAGTCTATCTAACTGGTTGGGCTCATCAGGATTTATAAATAAATGAAGCTCACTATCATCAGCGTACCAGTGAAAATGTATCCTATGCTGCCTGATAATTTTACCAAGTGGAAGCATAGTGTGTCTTCATGTCTCATCCTGTCATTACCTGATAACAGTAGTGGATATAAAGAAGTGCAAATGCAATCCAAAATAGTAAAAAAATTATTTCAACCTGATAATTTTTTAATTGATCTCAAAATTTTCTAAAGTTTTCCATTAAGGTGCCCACCAGCTTCTGCTTTAAAAATATTCCAAGATAATTTTTTATGGCTGAAGGCAGGGTTGAAATAAGATGCATGAATTATCCAAAATAACATCAAGATTTTGGAAACACTTATCTTCCTTCACAGCACGCATCTTTCTCCATATTCCATCTCAAGCATATCAATAAAGCTGTATTTTATCTGTCTCCAACCATCGGCCTAAGTGCTGCTTTTTGCTGCAAGCTGATAGAATCCATGATAAATTTTAATGTTCTCTTTAAGGCTTTTTGTAGTTCAAATCTAGACTCCGAAGACTCCGTCATTATAACAACTGCACAAGTGATTACTTTCAGCTGCAATCATGGAATGAAACATTGGCATCCGCATTTAGGCCCAGATGTACACAGAGCTGTGAGATGGAAGAGTATCCACTACAAGTAAGTGCATGTGTTAGGGGTTCCTACAGCTGCTTGCCAGACAGCTGACAGCTGAAGTGTGGCATGAAGGGGACCCATATGTGCATGACAAGCAGCAAGTGTTATCAGTGTTGTTGTATCATAATTTATCACACAACAGAATGAGCATTATATTTTTCCCAGAAGTCATTCTGATAAATACACACACACACACACACACACACACTTACAGGTACTTTCAAACGACTTAATCTATACTGCGTGTTTTCTCTTTGTTCCAAAAATACAGCTGCCTAATTGGCTCTGACAGCTTCGCCAACTCAATTCCAGCCAGGCTCTTCCAGACTGCTGCTGTATGTGTCTAATTAGGTCCAATCAGTGCAAGTGATATTTATCGATTTACCTCATCCCTCTCTTTCTTTTACGAACACACACTCTGTCTGCTTGTCCTTCATGATGACCTTCCTAACTCATTCTTTCTGAATTGCTTATTCCCAAAGAAGAACGTGGTCCTGCTTTCTAGGGCTAATTTGGCTATGAGTTAAATAATTATGATGTGCCTCTTTATTCCTTTAAGCTTTTAAAATAGAACCCTACCCCACAGCCCACTTCAAATCCCCCAAAAGAAAACAACATGTGAATAAGCTGGGAGAGAGGCCTCATCAAGCGGTTATCAGTTTGCTTGCCCCTCAGCCAAACAAAATCCATATTAGATACCTTAATTGTTTCTTCTATTAGAGACAAACTTTCCACTTTTTGCAGCCAATTGACATGCTGTGTCACACCCTCCATCCTCTCCTTTCCGATATGTACGTTTTATTTCTCCAAGATGACCAAACAGGCAGCATATGCATTTTACAAACGCATGAGGCTTTGAATAATACAAACAACATTTTAGCCTCCCTCCAAATGGAATGTTGCACTTCAGGGCCTGAGTCGGTGTTTGTGTCATTGTTGGACTATTGACATGTTCCTCTTGCAGCTAAGACAAGTTTTTTCACTCTTTATTGGGCCACTCAACACATGAAAACAAAGAGGTGAGAGAGATTTACTAATGCCAGAATGCAGTACTACCAAACAGCCAGTACACTAAATTTGTATACAACTTAATGCAATTCAAGAAAATAAGATTGAATGAGACAGATGAAAATATTTATATGTTTATATTTACTCTAGGGTTGCATGGTAGAGCAGTTTTTAGCACTGTTGCCTTGCAGCAAGAAAGTTCTGGGTTTCACACCTAGCCCAGGTCTTTCTGCATGGAGTTTGCATGTTCTCCTCGTGCATGCATGGATTCTCAGTGTACTCGGAATTCATACAACAGTTACAATAACTGTGTTAGCTTAATTGACCTTTGTCCTGTTAGATTCTGTGATGTGATGTGATGGTGTGGTAATCTGCCAAGGTTCTATACCACTTCTCATCTACTGACTACAAGGGGCGGACTGGGACAATAATCCAGACCGCGAATTTGATGCCATCCCAGGCCACCACTAGCAAATTAAGGCAAGCCACCAAGACTGAGTTAAATTGAGCACACTTTGAATGCACGTCTGCACACGTCATCAACTGTATACTAGGGCTGCAAAGATTAGTCGACATTATAGATAATATTAACAATAAAAAAATGTCGACACGTCTTTTTCTTTATTTGTGAATTGCCATTTTTCAATAAAAGACTGTAAACAGAGAATTTTTTTTTTGGGCCCTGCGATGTGTTTTGTTGCAGCGCAATTTGCAACAGGAACTTTAGGGGACAGTGTCTTCGTGTCTCCTGTAGTGATGGTGAGATGAAGCCTCTTGAAGCAGTGGTCTATGCTTCATTTGCTCTTCTGCGCCATCAAGTGGACAATAAATGTAAAATAGGCAGAATGATTATAATGAAGTGAATTTCATGTGTAAAGCTTTAAATTGACAAAATAAATGAATGGTGTTTGTGATGCCATTAAATTCTGAATATGGTGTCAATATGATCTTAATCTGGCTTCATGGTACAATGGCTGGATCAAAAGGAAAAGTGGAAACAAATATGGGATAGGGTTGTGAGGTGAATTTGCTTATGTTACTTATACCTATAATGCTTATAATAACACTCTTTATTTAACCAGGTGAAACTTTTTCCAAGATAGATTTATAAAAATATGTTCCCCAACTCGGAATTGAATCCAGATAACATAGGTGCAAGAGCCAACTCTTAATCACTAGACTACCAATCATTGCAAGTGGTCCTTGTGAGCAACACAAATTGTGATAAATATATTTCTATTTGTTCCAAAATTCTCATCTTTCTCACTGATTCCAAAGCAAAAAAAGACATTCAAATAGATTGCTAACACACACGCAATACAATCCCAAGACCACTGAATGCGACTGGGAATCAGCAGTGTTGTTCTCTCTCTTATACTTCAAATTATGCGTAAACCGGCGAACCAGTTCCTGAATCATTCATGTGGTACGGCCCGCTTTCAAGGCCTCAAACGTCACCACATACGTCACTGACACAAGTCTCCATAGGCTCTTCACAAAAAGTCTGGCTGGATTACTCGACACACGCTCTGAAGCATCGGCACACTGGACACATCACTAGTCTCTTGTTCTCCCCGAGGGAGAAACGGATGCGCTGGGCAGAGGAGAGCACTCGGGTAAAACAATGGCAGAACAGCAACAACAAGCAGCCACTACGGAGGTAACGGAGAAGTTGAGAGTGAGACCGAAACATTCAAAAGCATGGGAGCATTTCACAGAAAACAAAGCCGAGTCACTGACTTGTAGGCTGTGCAAAGTCGAAATAGCATATCACGGCAGCACTATGGTTATGCATGAGCACCTGAAATCCACCATCTTGGAGCCACCGAGTCCACGCCAAAAAACACGAGGTAAGATCCAACATGTTTTAGTATATCATTCATTATAACACAAGTATTGTTTTACTTTTCTAACACATACATTTGTTATTTTAGTGCTTTCAGTGTGGTATTTGCAGTTATGTTACGATGTTTGTTTAGCGGTGTCAGAGTACCCAGTGAAAACCTAGTACCCAGTGAAGACCTCAGTGAAGCCCTAAAGCCTTTTGAGTGGGCAACTGTGTTTTTAAGTGGAGAAAGTTAGATTACACTCTTTGCCTTGCCTCCTTTATTCAGAGGGCTTTTAAAATCCACTCAGACTGCCTTTAAGTCAACACCTGTGCAAGCCTTCCAAACGGCAAACAAGAAATCACAACTCGTTGGTCCAAGGATGTCACAGTTAGAGAGGAGACCCTCAGCAAACAAATAATAGCTGCAGCACTAGATCCACGGTTTCACAAACTGAAATTCCTCACACCTGAAGAGAAGTTCACAGTTCAGGCAAAAGTACAATCTCTGGCCCAAAAATACAAGACTGACTGTGCAACAAGAGAAGTTGAAGATGGACAATGATTCACCTACAAAGGGCCAATCTGAAGAGCCAGCACTGGACTCCCTGTTTGGCAACAGATATTCAACTGACAGTGAGAGTGAAACTAACCAATATGTCCACAATCAGGCTTTAACTAACGAGGTAAAGTAATTAACATAAACCCAGTGTTTGATAAACTTTTTTGTGTTAACACAATATTGCACTTTTGCTTTTGTCTGTTTGCAGGTGCTGATGTACTTTGCTGAACCACAGATACCAAGATCTTAAAGTCCTCTGTCTTGGTGGCAAGCAAACCAGGGCAAATACCCCACTCTTGCATCCCTTGCTAAGTCTGTCCTCTGCATTCCGGTTACTTCAACTCCCTCAGAGCGCCTGTTCTCAACAGCTGGGAACATTGTGTTAAAGAAAAGGGCTAGCCTCACTCCAGGGTATGTCAATATGGTTCCTTTTGTGCACGACAACTTGTGTGCAAAATGTGCATAAATAGTTTTATTTGTTTTAATTTGACTCGAGCCATTTTGAAATTTGCACTTTTTACCATTAGCAAATGTTGGCATTTAATACCACATATTTAGAAGAGTTTTTCAGTTCAAGATTTTGTGTCCTTTGGTCCTTGTGAAGGAGCCATCTCAAATGTAAAATAGAATTTGGTGATCTAAACTAAATTCCAAAGCAATATATTTCTTGTATCATTAAGATCTAGCAGCTAATTAAACCTGCATACATATGTTTACTTGAAAGTATGGAATGTGCCACACTACAGTAGTTTGCACTCTTTATGTTTTTGCTAAATAATGCATAAAGTGAATAAGGGAGCTACACTTGAATCTGTTTACAAGGCACTTGCATTGTTTTTTTAAAGGGCGCTTTGTAAATATTATGCTTTGTGTATACTAAAACACAAATTAAGTTAAAAACTGTGTTTTCTATATCTAGATATGCCCAAAACACTTTGATTAAAGTCAAATTGCACTTAAAAGGTTAGCTGTAAGGTGCACAGCAGCTTGATTAACTTTTAGCAAGAAAATAATCATTTGATTAGTCGACTAATCGAAAAAATAATTGCAGACTAATCGATTATTAAAATAATCATTAGTTGCAGCCCTACTAAATCCCTACAAAATAAATGTTTCTGCTGTGGTGTAATATGTACTCAAATCACATAAAGTGAAATTACGTTACAATATGAATTACTATGAATAAACCCTTTTAAACTCACTAATTCAACAATCAGTCATAGTATCATACAACAAATGATTTGGAAATATTGCTTGACTTGGCTGATTTAAGTGGTACTGAAAAATAAATCCAAATCGTTTGAGTGAACGGTGGGAAAAATAATCAAATGGCTTCTCTAGACTTTCAGGTCTATCGTTGTCCTTGTCTTGCCCCATCTCTCTCTCCTTCTGGCTGCTCTGCAAATGGAATTAACATTTTAAATAATCTATGCTTGTAAAGTTAGTTGTATACAGATCATCATTAGGGAGGCACAAAGTATTCTAGAAGCATAGTCTGCAGGTATGTTTTATCCTCAAATTGGACCTGAAGGTTTCCTCTCTGACTCCTTACTGCTGCTATCCACCACCTTTATGACAACAGGAGGTCTTGCAGCACTAGTTCTGCTCACTGTACTGAAACAGCTTTCTTCAGCACCCTTGTAGAGAAACTCAAAATCAACCCATAATTTCTCATCTATTCAAATTCACTAACTGACTATTTTTATGCATTGGCTATATTCATATAACAACAAATATTTTCTTAATACCAATGGGGTGTTATCTATTTAAATAAAGGTTAAAAAATTAAATAATTTGTATATTTTTATAGTTTACCAGTGGAGTTTATGAAGGGAACGTTTAAACTAAATTCCTGGATATTTTATCAATAAACAACTATTTTTCCAGAGCCTTTTCTTTATATGTTAAAATGTGCAGTACCTTATAATGTTTTATTAAGTTGGTTTTGATCCCCTCGGTTCCTCAAAGTGGAACTACCCCTCTTTAACTGTCGCTCTCGCTCCGCTCCATTTTACATAGTCATCTTATCTGGCACACAGCCTGCTGTGTCAGACAGCCATGGAAAAAAAGGAGGGGGTGGGTCTGTCTGTACCTATCGCTACTGCAGTCTGTGGGAGTTTCAACCAGGGAGATACCCGAGTGAGCCGCACAAACTGCATGGATTGTTTTTTAACCGCGACTGGAACCAAACTGGTACCGCCCCTCAGCAAATGTATAGCAGGCCAGGCCAGCAGCCAGGCCACCGGGATTTGTCCCGGTGCTCCCGATGGCCAGTCCGCCCCTACTGACTGCTTCAGATAGGCACCAGCCTCTAAGCTTTCATGTAGAAAACACAACACTTAAGGTAGGGTGAGAGGCAGGTGGTGTGCCAACTTCCAGGTAACAAGTTAAGAGACGTAGACTCGTGGATTTGATGATTTGTTGCGGGTAGTGCGGCAGACAGCTTGGCCGAGAGTATTACAGGAGCTGTGAACTGCGCTCACCAGGTGAATAAAAGACAGGATCTCTAGAAGAACAAAGGCCCCATTGACACCCAAATTCTTTGGGGGTCAAGCTATCAGGTCAGGCTGTTTAAAGCAAGTGGGAATGCTCAGATCTGGTCCTTATCTGACTTTTTCAAGTCACATTTGAGCATTTGATCTGACTCGTATCTGATCTTTTGGAATGTGACTCCAGTGGGAGCGACCAAGGTGCATTAGATGTGTCTTTGACGTCCCTTTCCATCACATTCATCACCACTTTGCATGGCCCAGCAGGAAACGGTAGCAGTTAGCAAAACAGACGGGGGGCTAGAATAGAACTGCACAGTGGAGAGACAGCGAGATGTTAGAGCTCATTAATAAACAGAGATAAAACTTTATTCAAGCCTGATTGAAAGGCTCATAGGAACAGTCTGGATGTGGGATGTAGTTTGTATTGTAAAATTCTTATACAACGGTTCAAACAGAGGAATTTAAAATTCTAACGAGTTGTTACCGAGCATGTGATGATCTGCCCCTGCTGCGGTCCGAGACACTGGATTGCATCAAGTTTTCTGCCTGTGGAGTTGAGAGGAGAGGTGCTTACAGATATGATAAAAAGTTGCCCTCGACATGATAAAGTTCTGAATTAACTTGGTCTCTGTAAAGTTGTTAACATCCCTACCCCACCATTGCTGGCTGTGTCTCGGCATCCAAACAGTTTGTTGTGCTGAATCGGCAGCCAGATCTCCCTAAAACAGAACAATAAAGAGTTTCACTCTCCTTTTATTCACATGTTTCCCACACTGCACCTGCTGACAATATGGCTTCTGTTGTGCACTTTAATCATAACACCTATTTCTCTGTTTACTGTTGTGCTGCGCTTGATGACACTCGTGTTCTTGTGCGCATGCGGGTCAGTTTGAAGCCTCAACATTTTCTATGTAATGGGAACGACCACAAAAAAATAAAATAAAAAATCTGATTGCTGAAAAAAATCGGATTTGAACATTAAGACCTGCAGTGGGAACCAAAGATAACTCAAAAGGAATCCAGACATAAAACTAGCTACTTTAGATTAGCACTCTAGTTGAGCATCATGTGGGGAATGAGCATCTACATCTTCCTTTTAAGTAGGTAGGTAATGGACCTAACGGCTCATAGGTGTGGAGGGAGCCAGTAGGAACAGAAGGTAGTGAAAGACATGAGTTATTGATCTCAGTGAGTCCTAAGACAAATTTTAGAACAAGTTTTACATCTAAGCTCTAAAACAGATGTTTTCATTTCCAAATTCCTCAAGATATACATTGGTTCTCAAACATAGACGACACTGAATGGTAATATTGCATAATTTTATTGGTTATGGGTATATTGGCTTTCTTATTTCATTTGTGTATATAGTTCATTAGTTTCCTTTATTCCTCCAGTTTGCTTGGAAGTTTTAGTTGAATGTTCTAGCTAAGTTAAGAGTTTGTTAATTCAAATATGTTTAGCTTGGATTTAAATTATTTCTGTTAATAAATTCTGACATTTAAGTTGTTGTGTATTTTTTTCCATATGTTTGCAGAGTTTGCTGTTCTGTAATGCCAGAGCTCAAATAACTCTTTCATATATTGTCCTAATACCACAGCGATAGTGGGCTGGTATTCTCAGGACAATACATGGCAGACCAAATTATTTATTTATTTTAAATTTTTCTTTTATGATTCAAATATTTTTTATTAGAAGCAATGAACATACGGGCCAGACAGGACTTATGCCTCATTTTGTTTTCCAGTGCCCCCTAAGAAGCAACAAAAATAATTCCTATAAAACGTAGCTCTGGTCGTCATCAAGCATAAATTCTTCTTGCTCGAAACTTTCCGTAGTATTTCCTCCATGGCGTGACAATTATAAATCCTCGCAATCAGATGTCATCAGGGGCGTCACCTCCTGTGTGTGCATGCAGGGCTCTGTGGGCTCGGTTCAGCAGCGGAGTTTCATTCAGGACCAGCACGTCTCGTAATAATTGTGGCACAAAGTCACTGACACGCTGACCATATTCTTTACCTTCTGGCACCCCGGCTATCCTCATATTCTGTCTCTTTGAACGCCCTTCCAAATCTATAAATTTTTCAGTCAGCTGTTTCACTTGGTCAGCAAGATGTGTAACTTTTTTCTACAACTCTACCGCAGTATTTGTCGTGCTTGTAACCGATTCTGCCATGTCATTCAGTGGGTCACTGTGGTTTTCTACCTCCCTTCTCAAAGCGGAGACTGTCACATCATTATTAGCCCTTAACGCTGCAATTTCACCTTGCAGAGTGTCACTGATGTCTGCCTTCATTTGGGTTAGTTTGGCATCCAGAGAAGCACTACCGCTTAAGCTAGCGCTAAAGCCCCAGTTAGCATCTACATTTTCCCCCAAGGCCCACCACTTCAGGCGCCATTAGTTTCGCATTGGTCTTTTTTGGTGCTATTCTCGGTCTGACCCGTACTCTTGACAACCACCTGAAGTCAACGCATTATGGCTTTATAGAATAGATTTACATTATAGAAATATAATGTTTCACTTTGATAATTATCATAATTTTAACAAATTAGCTGTAGGAGTCACTAACACATGCGTCCCCAGACCGAGATATTATTTAATTAAATAATAAATAATATAAGCATCCTGATTGCACAACAACAATTCTAAGGAGTTGCTTACTCCCTGGTACGAAACAATTGATTTTATGTTAGGAAAATATGGGTCTGAAAGCATCAAGTGCATAAAATTAACACAAAACATAACCAAACGCCTAAAAATAAAAAAAAAATAATTACAAAAGACTAGAAATTATAAAAATTTTAGGTAAGGTAAGTTTATTTATATACCGCTTTTCAGCAATGAGACACTCAAAGCGCTGAGGTCTTGCTAATTACATTAAAAGTTTAAAACTATAGCAAAGTTTTCTACTGGGGACAATAGTGATTTGGGAGTTTCCACCGTAGAACTGAGCAAGGCAGCTCACTATGTGCAGCGAGAAGCAGTTCACTGCAGAAGACCCCTCCCTGACTGACCGTGGCTGAGCTGGGCTTTCCGAACAATAGTTGGGGGGAAGGTTACAGAGCGCCGAGAAGGTTTTGACTCTTGGTCCAAACATGAACAAGTTTTAAAGGAATAGTCCGCTATAACCCAAACTTTTAATTGGCCAGAATGACCTCCTCCAGGGAGACATGCTTAATTTTATGATGAAAAAACATGGTACAGTGAATGGGTTAAAGATTAAAATTTTCTTGCATGGGGTTTGTTTAATGTTACAATTTAACAAAAATGTTGAGCTCATTAATTATAATCTGTTGTCCATCTTTTTTACTTTCCTTTAATTTTCTTTATCATGCCACTACTATGTACTTTATGTTTTTTGCTATCATGTAGAGCACTTTGAATTGTCTTATTGCTGTAATGTGCTATACAATAAACTTGCCTTGCCATGATTTGCCTCGCCTTGCCTTGCCTTGCCTTACCTTCACTTAAAACTGCAGTAGGGAGTTCTGAAAAAACTGTGGACTTAGCCTGAAAGTTTGAACAAGCACACCCTACAGGTCCCTTTGCTCTCTGCTGTGCTACAGCCCTCCCTCCACACCTCCTTCTGCTTAGCCTGCTGTGAACGTGCAGGCTAGTAAGCAGGGCCACTTATGATGCCGGATAAACAGCTATGGCACATTTACTTGCAGGGACAAAACATAATGGCATCTCCTGGACTTAGAACACCTCCCACCTGGTAAAGAAGGGCCAACAACGGCTCTTCTTTCTCAGAAAGCTGAACTGGACCGGACTTGTCCATATTACCTCTTACTGGTTCTAATACATAAGCACGTTAAAACATATACTTTCTGTTGCTGCTTTTAATGTTTGGCGATTCTCTGTGTTTTACACGTTTTTTTTCTAGTAGTGGTAAGGGTGGAGCTAAAGCTAACGCTAGCTTAGCGTTAGCTTTAGCTCCACCATGACTACCTGTTCTGCTGTTTCTCTCTCAGAGTCTCCTCCTCTCTATGTCAGATGTTCAGTTACTCCTCTGCCTCCTTTAGTGATAATGGTACGTGTAATAAATGTAGCATTTTTGTAGCTTTGGAGGCGAGGGTGTCGGAATTGGAGGCCCAGCTCCGCGCTGTTAAAAAAAACCAGCAGATAGCCGAGGCCCCTTAGCCAGCGTGGAGCCACTGAGGGTAGCTCCCCATAGCAGTCCTTGAGCAGAGCCCACGCAGCCGGGGCATCAGGCCGGCTGGGTGACGGTACGTAGAAAGCATAGTCGTAGATCCCAGCCCACAGGTCACCACAAACCCGTCTGCATTTCTAACAGATTTTCCCCGCTCAGCGACACACCCGCTGAGAAGCCAACTCTGGTAATTGGCAGCTCCATAGTCAGAAACGTGGCACTAGAGACACCAGCGACCATAGTCAAATGTCTGCCAGGGGCCAGAACGGGCGACATCAAATCTTACCTGAAACTGCTGGCTAAGGATAAACGTAAATACAGTAAGATTGTAATTCACACTGGCGGTAATGACACCCGGTTACGTCAATTGGAGGTCACTAAAGTTAGTGTTTCTTCGGTGTGTAAGTTTGCCAAAACAATGTCGGACTCCGTCATTTTCTCTGGTCCCCTCCCCGATCTAACCAGTGATGACATGTTTAGCCGCATGCTGTCATTCAACCGCTGGCTGTCTAGGTGGTGTCCAGAAAACAATGTGGGCTACATTGATAATTGGTGAACATTTTGGGGAAAACCTGGTCTGATCCGGAGAGACAGCATCCATCCCACTTTGGATGGAGCAGCTTTTCTTTCTAGGAATCTGGTCGAATTTATTAGTTCTCCAAAACTCTGACAACCCAGGGTTCAGACCAGGAAGCAGGGTTGTAGTTTAACACTCCTCTCTGCAGCTTCTGTACTGCTACC
>JAHUTJ010002577.1:0-12225 GCA_036250325.1 Characodon lateralis | reverse complement strand
CTTGTATATGTCATTCCCAAGACAAATTGACGCTGTATTGGCCACAAATGGAGGCCCTACACCATACTAATAAATTATTGTGGTCTAAAACCAGGTGTTTCAGTTTCATTGTCCAACCCCTGTATATATATATTTATACAACTATGAAGTATTTAGAAATCAAGTAGAACTTGATTACTATCGAACAGTGCGGTCAGATTCAGTTATTATTCAAATTGGTTAAAACAATTTCTATCTAAGGAAACCCAGCAATCCCTCATACTAAGCATGCATGTAGCGACAGAGGAGAGGAAAAACTCCCTTTTAACAGGAAGAAACCTCCAATAGAACCAGGCTCAGCGTGAGCGGCCGTCTGCCAAGAATAACTGGGGGCTTGAGAGAACAGAACAGAGACACAAAAAGAATACAGAAGAACTGATCCAGGAGTACATTCTATGGGAAGGAAAAGTAAATGTTAATGGATGTAGCTCTTTTAGTGGTTTCATCTAGGAAAGAAAGACAGCTAAGCAGGTGAACTCTGAGCCAGTTTTCAAGTCTAGAGTATAAAAGAGAGCACATACAGTGCCAGGATGGTGCCACAGCTAAACACAGAGCCACGTCAGATGTAGCTTCTAAAAAGAGAAAATGCAGTTTCCACAGTTATTGCACATCAAGCACTCGATTGCATAAACATGAGAAAAATCAGAAGACAAACAGGGTGTTATGGTTTATTGAGCTTTTTTTAAAAGATATTTTTTCATCACTAGTGACCTTTATTTCTTTTATTTTTTTTTGACAGTAGGCAGACAGGAAAGAGGGGTAGAGAGAGGAGGAGACATTCGGCAAATGTCGCCGGGTCCGGGACTCGAACCCGGGACGGCCGCTTCGAGGACTATAGCCTCTGTATATGGTTGCGCACTTAACCCCTACACCATCAGCGCCGCGCCATGGTTTATTGAGCTTTTAAACTCTGCCTTTAAATCTACATCTAGGGCTGCAGGCACCTATATACAAGTGGAGTGTTAAAATCGGTTGCTTTGAACTCAAAGGCATGCAAAAACCTGCAAAAACTATAAAGAAAAGTCCTTATTTTGTCTTCTGCAATTCAGATGTTGTTACTATTTTTGGTTTCTTTGACTTTCTGACTGCCCTAATAATCATACAGTTTGTTTATAGTTTTATCAGTTCAACTGTGCGTGTGTGTGTGTGTGTGTGTGTGTGTGTGTGTGTGTGTGTGTGTGTGTGTGTGTGTGTGTGTGTGTGTCTCCAGTGAGACCCAGAGGGAGTTGGACAAGAGAACTCTTGAGGTCTTAGACATGGACAATGTACTGAAAGAAAGACAAGGGGAGCTCCAGCAGAGAGCAAAGCTGGTACAATATATCTTCTGTGTACCTTGTATTCAATTCCATTACTGTTTTGCTGCCACCTCTCCTCACTGCTATCTCCTTCACAGCTCGGCCAGTTGGACGTAGCCATCAGGGAGCACAAGCTGAGAGGAAGAGGAGAGCTGGAGAGGAAAGTCCAGCTCCTGCAGCAGAGCCTGGAAGCCCGGGAGAAGCAGCTTATGGACAGAAACACAAAGGTCAGAGAACCTGTTTTCTTTGCTTTTATTGTTTTAACCTCAAGTTTCCTACCAAAGATTTTAAGAAAGAGCAACAACTGCAAAAAAACAACCCCAAAACATATAGGTTATATAAAAATTTGTTTTAGGTAAGTATAAATGTAGGAATAAATCTAGTTCTAATAAATATTTTAGCCTTTTTGTCCAACTTAATCATTAATTAAAATTATATTTCTAATTTAATAATTAAATTTAATTCCAGTAGGGTCAAACTAACCTTAACCCAGCTCACGTTCCCTATTAGTGGGTGAATAATCCAACGCTTGGTGAATTCTGTTTCACAATGACCAGAAAAGCCAACATCAAAGGATCAAAAAGCGACGTCGCTATGAACGCTTGGCCGCCACAAGCATTTATCCCTGTGGTAACTTTTCTGACACCTCCTGCTTAAAACTCAAAAAGTCAGAAGGATTGTGATCAAGCGAGCTCCACAGGAGGTTTCTGTCCTTCCTGAGCTCGCCTTAGGAAGGACCTTAGGAAACCTGCGTTACCGTTTGACAGGTGTACCGCCCCACTAAAACTTCCTACCTGCCGCTGTCCCCGGAGCGGGTCATATTTACCAAGAAGAATGGGCAAAAACCTCTGCTGATAGCCACATGCCCCAAACGCAGCTGTAATTAACACAAAGCATGGTTCAGCAATTATTGACTCGGGGTTGAACATAAACACACCACACCATTAAGATCTTTGTTTAAAAGAAAGCTGTATCATTTTCATTCCACTTCACATCGACACTAGTTTATGTCAGTCTATTAAAATCCTGATAAAGTACATAGATGTGGCTGATTATAATGCAACAAAATGTCAGTCAGTCATTTTCTACCGCTTATTCCATAGTGGGTCGCGGTGAAGATGGCGCCTATCTCCAGCAGTCTATGGGCGAGAGGCAGGGTACACCCTGGACAGGTCGCCATTCCGTCACAGGGCAACACACAAACAACCATGCACACACTCATTCATACACCTAAGGGCAATTTAGAGTTACCAATTAACCTAACAGGCATGTCTTTGGACTGTGGGAGGAAGCCGGAGTACCCGGTGAGAACCCACGCATGCACGGGGAGAACATGCAAACTCCATGCAGAAAGACCCTCGGACGGGAATCAAACCAAGGACCTTCTTGCTGCAAGGCAACAGTGCTACCAACTGCGCCACCGTGCAGCCCTGCAACAAAATGTCAGGGATGTAAATAGTTTTACAAGGCACAGTATATTGTTCAGACCTCCCAAAATTACTTCTTCCCAGGAATTCTTTGGAATATGATGGTTATCACTAATTTAGACAACTACTTTGAGCTGATGGATCTTCCTGTCTGTTGCTGTTTTTGTGCTTTTAGGAGTCAGAGGAGTTCAGCCAGCAGCTGCGTGAGTGTCAGCAAAGGCTCCATAAGGTGCTTGAAGAACATGAAGCATGTCAGCGCCACCATGAGGCTCTGACCAGAGAGCTGGATGCCACCAAACTGCAGATCAGGGAAACGGTGAAGTCAAAGTGCTTTGTTGTAGCCTGAGGGATCTCAACTGTTATCACTCGATCACAGTTTATTTTCTTGGCATTAACAGAAATAGTCTGAGAATGAATCATTTTTCCATTCAGGACAGTTGCCTCAGTGTTACGCTCATGATTTAACCCTGAAGTCTGTGTTTTTGCAGGAGGCCCAGCTGTGTAGCATAGAGGAGGAGCTCACACTGAAGGAGGCGCAGTGGCTGCAGGAGGAAGCCAGGCTGCAGAGCACAGTCACTGCCTTGGAGCAGGAGCTGGAGTTGGAAAAGGAGCAGCACAGCAAAGAGGTACAGCTACACTTGATGCTGGTGTTCACTTCCTCCACTGCACGTGTTAACCTTCCCACTTTAAGCAACTAATTGCAGAACCTCTGTGTTTGCAGCTAAAACAGTTGCACTGCAGCACAGGTCACACCCTCCTCTGATTGAGGAAAAGATTTCATGCATGACATTTGGAAATAGTAATGTTATCAGGAAGACCTGACACCAGTTTTTCATGAGAATTTCTGTCAGCTTCTTATCAGTCCATGTGCTTCCTGTTGGTTTCTGTAAGAGCAGCTGTTGTGTTGTAGCGACTGCGGTGGTCGCATTGTTCCTCAGTCTCTTCTGTTCTGTCTGATTTCTTTTCCTTTTTTTGATATTTTTTACATTTTCTCACATTGAAACAGCAAATTGTGTGTTATTGGAGTTTTATGTGATTGACCAATGCACAATATTGCTTAAGTGTGACGTAAAAGGAAAATGATTCATATTTTTTATCATTTTTTGTGGGGTTTCATTTTTATTCACCCTCTCAGAGTCAATAAAAGATTAAATATACTTTATTATTCTACGAAGTGAAATTAAAATGGTCACTGCAGCTGATCACATATAATCTTACAGGACCCATAATTATAAATAGAATGAAACAGCCTGTAGATATTTACATTATTAAAATGAAAAACTGTTAACCATTTCATCAAACTGCAATACTTTGTTTAACCTTCAATTCTTATGGGGTATGTCTACTCCAGATTTGTAGAGCTGTAGACTGAAGCTTTTGCTTAGTATTTGTCAGATTGAATGGCGAGCGTATTGACTCAGAGTCTCAATTGAATTTAGGTCTGGGCTTTGACTGGACCATTCTATAAAATGAATATTCTTTGATCTAAATAATTTCATCAGACCTCTGGCTGTATCCTCCAACAGGATTTCTTCAAGAATTTTCTTGTATTAAGCTCCATCCTTCTTCCCACAGCATGACGCTACCACCACCATGCTTCATAACAGGCATGGTGTCAGCCTGTCAGTTGCCACATCTTGGCAGATTTGCGGTTGTTTCATCCTCTTTCCATTTACAGACGATGAACATTGCTCCATGAGATGTTCAAAGTTTGGGATAGTGTTTTATAACCAAACCCTGCTTTAAACTTCTCTGTTGAGAAGTTTAAAGCAGGGTTGACCTGTCTGACCTGTCGGCTGTGTGGTCCTTGGTGTGTTGTTGTGAGGTTTGTTCACTAATGTTGAACAAACCTCTCAGACCTTCACAGAACAACTGCATTTATACAGAGGCTAAGTTGCTTGGCTCTATTTAGTATTTTGGTGACTTCTGAAGGTAGTTGGTTGCTAGAAACAAATTCACACTTTTCAGTTCTGTATTGGCAAACAAGTTGGAGAACCGTGTGTGATTTTCCTTCCGTTTCACTACTATGCATTACTTGAGCTGTCACAAAATCCCAGTGAAATCCATTACAGTGTGTTGTTGTGACCTGTTTGAATACTTTTGTAACACACTATCCTGAACATATGTTGTTCTCCTTCATCTTGCAGCTGGAGTCACTGCAGCACACTCGAGGCCAGCTCCTCAAAGTCTCGGAGCAAATCTCGTCCAACATGCGCTCCTCCCAGGAGCAGCTCACAGTGAAGCTCCAGCAAAGCCAGACCCAGCTGGAGGAAGCAGCGGCACGTTGCAGCCAGGTTAAAACCCAGCTGGACCAGGCTATGGTTGAGCTGGATTACAGCCACAGCCAAACCAGTCACCTCCAGATGCAGCTGGACCAGAGCCAGACACAGCTTCTGCAGAGTAAAACTGAGCTTGAGGAGAGCAGGATTCTGTATGAACAGACACGAGTTCAGAACAGCCATCTAAATGCACAGATTGAGCTGCTCTCTGCTCAGTTAAAGCAAAGCAGAATGCAGGTATCTCAGCTCCAAACTCAGCTCCATGCATCTGAGAAGTCTGTGGAGACATCTGCTGATTCGCTGCTCATCAAGGTACAGTTTATCCCAGGATAATATATTGACTGTTCTTTCTTTTTTAAAGTAATTCATGCTGATTTGTCTCCTTACCTTCTGCAGGAATCTGAGGTGACCCGCCTCCAAGCCAGGATCTCCAGCATGGGACGAGCTGCAGAGCGGCAGAGTCTGCACAGTCACGCTGTTTCCCTTCCTGCCCTGCACACATTCACAGACCCTCTGGAGTTCTCCAGCTCTGCTCACCCATCTCAACCTTCCCCCAAACAGTTACAAACCCCTGTCCCCTCTTCTTCATGTGGAGATTCAGTCCCCCGACAATCCCCGACAAACACACAGCCTTGCTTGTCTCCTCCTGCTAACTTATATCCTCAGTCTACCTCAGCTCCCCACCTGTCCGAGAGCCTCCAACCCTGTGATTGGCTGCAGAGCAGCAGTATCAACTCCTCCATGAACCTCACACCTAGCCTGAAGGCCACACTGAGGGTGGCTCTGTTCAAGCAGCCATGGGAGTCTTCCTCATCGTCTGTTTCAACTTTCCCAGAGACAGCTGACCACAGCTGGAAGGGACTCAGTGCCACAGAGGCCTCAGCGATGTCGGATGGCTCATTTAACCCGCTGACATACATGGTGGACACACACAATGACACACACATAAGCATGGAGGCTCTCACAGTACAGCAGGGAGAAGATGTGCAGCACAGTGAGTCCAGGAGAGAAACTGGAAGAACCTCAGTGGAACAGGAGGAGGAAGAGGTGGATTTGAGCTCACTGACAGGGATGCTGAAGTTTGTAAATCAGACATTAGCCATGCAGGAGGATCCCTCTGCATGGAGCTCTACAAAGAAAATACAGACATGACAATCTGCTGCACGGCAGGTAAAAATATGTGTTCAATTAGCAATTAGTATTTATTATGTATAAGTATTTATAAAAGCTTTGTTTTGTTATCTGAAATGCAAAGTATCGGTGTAACAGTTACTGATATCTGGTGGTCGAGTTTGAGATCCCACCATGATTTGCAGCACAAGTTACAGTTACAGATTCTCTCCAAGCAATCTCACTGAGATGAGGTATTTTGGAAAAGTCTCTGCATATTCAAAGCTGGTACAGACATACCCCTGAGGACATGTGTAGCAAAAGGTGCTTGTATGAAATAATCCCTCATGAGAGGGAAATGCTAGTGCATGCCATATTTTTCAGATTTTTATTTGTAAAAAGATGTGAGAACTAAGTATCCTTTACCTTCTGTTTCCCAGTAATGTGCTGCTTAGTTTTGATGCCTTTAAAAAATCCATATACAACACTTTCAATAGTTATGAATACTGTTTATCTCCATCTGTTTTGTCTTTTATCATTGTTGTTTTATTCAAGTGATAGATGCCACAACAATATCTGCACTTTTTAATTATTTTACATGACAAAATTTGCTTTGAATCTCCAGGTTTTGGCTTCTTGCAGTTAGTTACACACACTGTTGCTTGTTCTTGCATAGTGCAATGAGCTCGTTGTTAATACTTAAATGTAAAAATGCAATTGAATAATCAATCCATAAGGCACCAAATCCGCATTCCTGCTCCACACAGCCTTTAAACGAGTCTATTTGTAGTAGAAAGATGTTTTGCTAGCTATCATCTTCATATTAGCCACTAAGTCTTTTACTTTGTTTAAAAATAGTGACACACTTTCAGTCAAACTGATCGTTTTCACAGTCACCTCTGTGGGAGGAGAGAAACACAGGTCCCACAACAGCAGGAACTCATTTAGTTTGTTTCTCCATTTATCTTTAGGTGGGTCATGTTTGGCAAAAAAGTATAAATTTATATGAAGTGCCTTGCAAAGTATCTGTTGTCATGTTACAGCAACAAACTCAGTATATATTATGGGGCTTTTATGTGATAGACCAACACAGAGTAGTATATTATTGTGAAGTGGAAGGAAAAGTATGTGTTTTTTTTTTTTAGTTTTCTAAAAACATGTTTATGAAAAGTGTGGTGTGCATTTGTGTTTAGCCCCTCTGAGTTAGCACTTAGTACAGCCACATTTTGTTGCAAGGATAGTTTTGAATCCCCACAACATGATGCTGCCATCGCTGTGATTCCCTGTGGGTTGGTGGGTTCAGAACAATATGTTAGTTTTTTGTCCAAAAGGTTTAATTTTGGTGTCCTCTGACTAGAGTACCTTCTACATTTTTACTTTGTCTCCTATTTGGACTGTGGCAAATGCAAATGGCCTTTTATGGCTTACTTTCAAAAATGGCTTTCTTTTTTCCACGCTTGCTTAGAGGTCGAATTAGGAGTGCACAACTGATTGTTGTCCTGACAACACATTCTCCCACTCCTCTAGAGTTGCCATTGGCCTCTTGGCTGATTAGTACTCTCCTTGCCCAGCCTTTCAGTTGCAGATGTCTTTGTAGGTTTGCAGTTGTGCCATACTCATTCTGTTTTCAGATGGTAGATTAAATCGAGCTCTTTGAGATGTCCAACTTTGATGTGGTTCTTCAGTTTGTTAGCTTGTAACTCTGTCTGATACAGCTGCGTTGAGATAACAGAAGGATCTTTCTAATAAAGTCTGAACGTTCAGACTCACCATGTGATAGTTTTCCTGCTTTGCTGCTGGGTTTCCCAACATGTTCTTTCTTTTTATCTTTTAGGGAGCTGTTTACATGGGAGGCATGCCAAGTTTTTATACACATATGATGTATATATATTCTGAATTTATGAACACTTTCCATGAACTATCCTTTTCAATGACCACTTTTATTGGAGTTTGTAAAAGAAAAACTCTTTGCTTCAGCAGAATGTAGCATTTACTTTTTATTTTGTTTTGGTTCTTGACAAATATTTCTGAATGTGAATCATTTTCTTATTAAAATATGTAAATTAAAGAGTTCTTACATAAAATCAGTTGAGTCTTGGTGAGGATCTATTTCTACTACCTCTGGAAGTTCCCATGCTGTGCGTGACTTTGGTGGAGCGTCATCAGGCTGCTCTCTGACCACACAGCTCCAGCTGGTTAAATTCAGTTATGATCACATGTGAACACAGAACAAAAACATCACAAAGGTTTGGTTGTCAGAACCCGTTTGGACTGAAAACATTATTATTGAATTGCTTCTATTACGTTTTGTAGGAGCTTGGTAATGTTTTTCTTCACAGCTCTGCACAGTCATGACCGAACGTTTGGGCAGTTTGAATGTTTTTAGTCTCTTACATATTTTTATGGTATACTGAAAAACTTAACATTTAAAAGGTTTCAATTTTTATAATTTACAATGAAGTATCAGCATTTCCAGTGTTGATAATTCTTCTACAGCAGAAGTTACCCGTTCTAGGTTTCTACTTGTTGTTGACCACATTTTGTTGGCTTCTGCTTCTCCACCTCAGTTGGGTTAAGATCTGGGGAGTTTCCTGAACACAGGCCCAAAGTTTCAGTGCTCTGATCATTGAGTCTCTTCATAATTTTTGCCTTTTGATGTGTTCCTCCACCATGTTGGAAAGTAAAAGATAATTAAACTGTGAAGAACTTGCCCTAGCCTGCTCTTCACACATGGATGTTATTAGGAGGTTTTACTGTTGGGACCCCATCAGGCGCTTCGTTCTCCAGACAAATGATCCTCCACGTGTCCCATTTTACCAAAAAGAATCATCAGGGAAACTCATTTGTACCGGTCTTCTGCCGTCCACACTTGTACGTCCTGCAGACTCTCAGTCTGTCCTGGAAGTTTTTATTGGACAAAAGGAACTTTCTTACAGTCCTTTTTGCCACAGAGTCATTGTCGAAATGTCTTTTCCCTGTGCGAGCAATTGCACTCACACTCACCTTCTGTCAATGCTGAACAAGCTCTACACTGGTGGCGACACAATTATGTGATTTGGTCATCAGGAAGAGACGGTCCTGGCACTCTGTACACTCTTCTGGATATCCTCCATCCGTCTTTGCTGCAACTGACGCTCTTTTTGAAGTTTTCTATCCATTTCTCCCATTATGCTTTCAGCTGCAATGTCCTTAGCAACAGTTTCTTTCTATGCATTTCCAAACACTTTGATGCAAAGAGTTTATGAAATTTTTTCTGCAGGCAACCATTGCTAACACGCATGTCTGAAAAGTGATGACTTACAGTGCTGTGCAAAAGTTTTAGACAGGTGTGGAAAAAATGCTGTAAACAAAGAATGCTTCCAAAAATGGACGTGTGAATCATTTATTTGCATCAATCAAAAACATGCAGTGAATGATCAAAAGAGAAATCTAAATCAAATCAATATTTGGTGTGACCCCTCATTGCTTTCAAAACGGCATCAATTCTTCTAGGTCCACTTGCACACAGTTTTAAAGGAACTCGGCTGGTAGGTTGTTCCAAACATCTTGGAGAACTAACCACAGATCTTCTGTGGATGGAGGCTTTCTCACATCCTTCTGTCTCTTCATGTAATCCCAGACACACTCCATGATGTTGAGATCAGGGCTCTGTGGGGGCCAGACCATCACTTCCAGTAAGTCTTGTTCTTCTTTATGCCGAAGATAGTTCTTAATGACCTTGGCTGTATGTTTGGGTTTGCTTACTTAGCATTTAGTGAACTGATAAAAATAAACAATCATCATTTATAATTCTGAAAGCATTCTCTGTTTACAGCATTTTTTCACACCTGCCTAAAACCTTTTGAATAGTACTGTACATCAGTTTCAGGGGACTCTTTCACAGTATCATCTAATGCTGATGATGTAGCTATATTATGTTTATATTGTAAATCTAAATTCTACTGATCACTTGTGCGTGCAGAAAGACAGTGAAAAGTGGTTTTTAAAATTTTTTTAAGCTAAGTATTTAGTCATTTAGACATAGGTCAGAGATATGCCTATATGTTGCTGTGATGTAGCCCTTTGTAAGCTTAGACTTAAAATATTGTAATAAGTCTGTAAATCATTCAAAAATACCAAAAAGCGTAAACCGAAACCTAAAGAAAGTTTAATTTGATTCAGCATATAAAGTATTTTATTTGTTTCTTTACAATGTGATAAAGATATAAATTTACAGAAAAGCTATTTCCAATGAATTAATCTGCATCTGATCACTACCCAATGATCTAAACACATTTACCAAATACATTTATGTCACTGTCAGACTTTAAGTCATGACTGTACATTATCAGGATGTTTCTGTTAATAATCACTGACTTAGAGCAGAGGTGTGCATGTGTATGATTATAGCTGACCTTTGAACTTATGGTGTCCAGAACGCGGTTTACTAGATGTAACTGACAATGATTCCTGGAAGTTACTGCATCAAGTCGGGAAATAGTATCATCTTATTACACGCACCCACACAGCAAAAGAAACTCTGTTAAACTCGTGGTTTGTTTTTGTAATGAATCTTAAAGCTCTTGATCTCTTTATCAGGACAGAGCTTGGCCTGAGGTCTGCTCATTTATGAGCAATCAGCAGAGTGTTTTTCTGTGGACATTGCTTTATTGGTGAGCTCTGATTGTCTCTTTTTTTAAATTAGGAGAGAAACCTCTAACTGCATGCAAGGTTGATGTGTACCTGACATGTTTTTCAGAAAATGATCAGGTCTAAAATGCAACTCGGATTTTTAAGCACTAATGTCAGTTATGTGGGCCTAAAGTATTTTTTCACAAATAAACCTCATATGTTGTTACATACAGACTAAGCTTAATCAAATATTTAACCCTACAACTTTAAATCTTGGTAAGAACACAAACAGCAAAGTATTGCTAAATATCTGTGAACATAAAAGTAGTCTCAGATGTTTTGCCCCATCATGATGCAAAGATCCTAAATAAAAGTAGATCTTTCCAAGGCTATATGACTGATAACATATCCCCCTATTTGCATATGTAAATTTTAGCTTAAAAAGCACATCTGACTTTCTGTTCTTGTTTTTTCTAACTGAGTTAGTTCAAGCTGTAAAGCATAGAGGATGTGGTCTAAACAGTGGTGAATGGCGTGCAATGGTGCTGTGCTACATATCCCCATCTTCCTTTGTATTAGGCTGTCAGAAACGGCTCTGCTGTACTGTGTTCTATCACTGCATGCATATACATTTGCACAAATAAAATGCTGCAAATATGGTGATCACATATGATGGATTCTGCTAGGTGTGAGCGATGCTTGATATGATATTGAGCGTCAGTTTGTATTTTGCTGTCCCATCTTTGTCTCCATGAACTGTTTGTTTTGTGTTATATCTGATTTGCATAAAAAGTTTAATAAATAAAAACAAAAGCAAACAGAATCAATCTGTAAATGGTGGATCAACTCCATATTAAAGTTTTTCTATGTAGAATAGGATATCTTAAACTTCGTGTGTGTTAACGGAGCATCTTCATAGTTTTTTCAACATAGTGTATTTTACTTCTGGCCTGGGAACATGTAAGGATCCTTGATGTTATCTCTATGATCTGTGATAAAGTTGATGAATAAATACAGTGGGGAGAACAATATACTCCTGATTTTGCAGGTTTTCCCATTTGCAAAGCAAGTAGAAGTCTTTAATTTTTACCATAGGTTCTCTGCAACTGTGAGTGATGGAATCTAAAACAAAAATCACATTGTGTGATTTTTAGGTAACTCATTTGCATTTTACCACAGTCTCAGAGAAGACCATTAGTAACACACTACGCCACTATGGATTAAATTCCTGCAGCACACAGGTCCCCCTTTTCAAGCCAGCTCATGTCTAGGCCCGTGTAAAGTTTGCCATTGACCATCTGGATGATCCAGAGGAGGAATGGGAGAAGATCATGTGCTCTGATGAGACAAAAATAAAGCTTTTTGGTCTAAACACCACTCGCCGTGTTTGGAGGAATAAGAAGGATGAGTACAACCCCAAGAACACCATCCCTACCGTGAAGCATGGAGGTGGAAACCTCATTC
>JAHUTJ010002576.1:0-12229 GCA_036250325.1 Characodon lateralis | reverse complement strand
TTTGTGAGATAGGAATTTTGGGTTTTCATGAGCTGTATGCCAAAATCATCCGTATTAAGACAATAAAAGACCTGAAATATTTCAGTTAGTGTGCAATGAATCTAAAATATATGAATGTTAAATTTTTTTTTAAATTTCATGACATTATGGAAAATAATGAACTTTATCACAATATGCTAATATTTTGAGAAGGACCTGTAAAAGCAACATGGCTTGGCTAGTTAGAAGGGAAACAAATTGAACTTGCACACTTGGGTGTTGTTCATATCTAGGACTAATGCTATCATCTGGTTGGAAGGATCAAACGGCAGTATATTCCTTCCTCTTTTCAGCCTTTGTTCGCTGTGGCTTCTCCTGTTATTTGCCTTCTTTTGTGAACTTTGATCTTTTTTCTTTCCTTTTGTTGCATCCTTGTCCCTCATCTGCTCCCATCATTTTGTCGCCTAGGTGCTTTCACCAGGCTGCCCACAAGAAGCTGAATTAATCAGTCACTCAGTGCCTATGGGTAACTATCTGTACCCTCTTGATGTGTATGTGGGAGGACTGTATATGCACCTGAAGGTTATGTATCCGTGGGCCTCATGAATCATCACTGATGGTGATTAGGGAATATTTATGATGTCTGGCTCAGCACCTGGTGCTTGCTAATAGAAATGGAGACAGGATCGGGGTGTCAGGTACAGAGAATGACAAAGAGTAATGGCAGAGGAAGTAGGGAAACAAATGCAAAAGCTTCCACACCTTCCTCCTACAACCAGATTGCTTTTCAGGTGGAATAGAGTTGCCATGGGGAGGAGGAGCCAGGCCTTCACTGAGAGCAGAGCAGGGTCCCAGTTGGTTGGGGCTTCCTCTGTATAGAGTGTAGCAGGAGTGTGACTTCTGACAGTGAACGCGTCCAGAAGAGCTTTGTAGGAGTCTATTCACGCCTCATGTTTTTTTCTGTGTGGGAGTTGGAAATCATCCGAATTGTGAGGAGATGAAGAATAAATCATGTCCAGGAAAAGAGACACTTGCTGTGTTTCCAGACCTTGTCTACTTGGTGCAGTTGAGTAAAAATTCTCAGGATAACTTTTCAGTGTCATTGAGTTGGAGACTTGTTTACTCCAGGTGCATAGTGCATTTTTTTCTACTGTTTCCCAATGTGGTTTCTATAGGAGTTTGTTGGCTTTGGCAATTATAATTTCCTTCACTCATACAGAATGGTATGATCCTTTATCTGCAGTTCAGGGATATGTATATATCATAAAACATGGAACAGCACAGTTGCAGTTCCAATTTATTTCCTAATGGCTTCAACAATTAAAAAAGGGGAAAAAGTGCTGCAGCTCGAGTAATAGAGGGTTAGATTATTCCCCAATTTTACATCAAAACATTCCTGACCATTAATTATTTATGGACAAAATGACATCAATGGTTGTGTTTAGAGATTGGAAATTGTTTGGTTTTTAGTTTTAATGTATTTAATAAACAGCAACAACTATCTGGCCCGATGATCACCAATCAGAGCCGATATTTGGACCTTTGTCCAGTTGTCTGAGGCATCTATGTTCAATATTTATCTAAATTTATACCGCATGTAAGTAACACTGGAATTTTAGTAAGACATTTTAAAACTTTTGTTTAAATGTTTAAATGTTCATTTCTTATACTTACTGAAATCTTCTCCAGAACTCAGAGTTCTTCTCTCTAAGAAACAACTTGGACCATTTCCATCTGAAGCCTCTCTCTTTGTCAGGACAATATAATCCATCATATTTATTTTTTGTTAATACTTGCAGATGGATGGACATAGCAACCAGGGGTGCCTCTTCGCTGTCATAATTATTACTCCACTCAGGAAATCCCACAAGTCATTTTGGATTAAACACCTTCATAAATAAATGTGAAATAAATATTAAATACAACAATTCTCTGGCAACTGTTTTGTTCTCCTTGAATGTAATTTTGATTACCTCACTTTACATTTAGCTTTACAGCTCCTGTAAATTGATTTGACTGCATTCAGTTTAGCTTTCATAAGCACTTTACAAGCTGTACTCCACCATTAAAGCTGCTCAGTTGTTTATGGGCTCAAGTGAAATGTATGAATCTCTCAGACAGCACAGGATTCACATAATCATCAACAAAGACTGATCTCTCCTTCCAGGAACCCTGCGTCATGTTTTCTCCCACGCAGTTCGTACCACTGAACATCGCAACCACACAGCTTTTAGGTGTTAAACACCAGAATCAAGAAGAACATGGAAATACATGCAGAAAAGTCTCTGCATCTATTCTTTCACATTCCTGCTGACCTTTCTCCAAAAATTCCAAACCAAGAAAGAATCTTCCATCCACATTAGTCCTTCCTAACCCTTATGTAGGATTGGGAAATGTAGGGATTTATGATTCTTGATTATAAATATATATAAAAAATTGTAATTAGTATAATTAAAAATCATAATTCAGAAGTAATACATCCTAACCAAAAATAATTTTTTACAAATAGAGATCAGAGATCCACCCTGGTGGTGCGATTATTGAGCTTGGAGCACTTAATAATTAGTTGATTATCATTAATAACTGATAATTATTCAAAGAAACCATGTTTAATGTCTCTGTGTTATCAACCGTTTAACTGAATGGTGGAACACTAACCTTATTTTGACAGATAAACAGTCTTACATAATATAAACACAACGCCGTCTCTTTATCTATGTGAAAATGTATTAAAACCAATAGTCCCTCTCTATGTAATATTATATAAATTCTCTCATATTCTGAAATGACTGAGTTTGACACATGTCCCTGTCTGGCTGCGATGTTGAAAACACCTCTGCTTTAGATCTGACTAGGAGAAGACAGATGTTTTCTCTATTCCCTCCTCTGTGTCTCACAGGGTCATATCAGCTCAGTGAATCATAGTCCATGACTCACAAACACTAACACTTAGGCAAAAAAGGGCTGTTCTTTGCCCTGCTGTCTATTTTGGGATGATTTTCAGTCACTAAAAAAAAGAAAACTTCACACGGACTATAATTTTAAAGTACTTCAACTGCAGCCAGCATTAAAGGTTCCTGAGTGCATTGAGGAAGGAACCTCACATAGTGGGTACTGCACACATGAGTTCAGAATAGCTTTTAGCAGCAACAATCTGCCTTCCTGTTTCTATGATTTTAATATGAAAGTTTAAACAAAGATGAAGAAATATAAAGCCTGACCAACATATCTACAGTTAACCTGCATATTTGCATGTAAAAACGTTTACATCATGCTATAGAAACAGAACGTTAGACTACATGAGAATAGACAAAGCAGGCAGTTTATAGCTTTCGCCTTTTAGGGTTTTGGCAGTAAAAGTTTAACATGGTGTTATTTGCGTTGTTGCTGGTGCTTTTATTGGAAATTAATAGCCTTCCACATTTTTATGGTATCATGGTTCCTCGGGGATCTTGAGAAGTCTGGAAAAGTAAAGAACGTGCTTTACACATTTTACAGGTTCTGATAAACATGGGAAAAGAAAAACTAACCATGGAAGAATGCTTGTTTCCAGACTTTATTCCATATTTGACACAAACGATTAAGATCTGAATGATTAAAAAATGAAGTGCTTTTTATATAGATTTACTTTACTACTACTACTGACTAAGAACCCCTTTGATTAATACACACTCATTCAAAACTCAATTAAGGGCAATTTCATAATTTAAACTGGGTTTGGTTTAGAAGCAAACAAAGCATTGATAATGCTAATTTACACAAACAGATTCAATATTTAAATATTACAAAATTTGCCTTAATGCACCTGTATAAACAATCTAAGAGTGGAAACATATGGAATATGTTTAGGAATGTTCTGTTATCTATTAATTGTTTTGTAACAATAGATTACTGTACAGCACAGGGACCAAGACAGTGACGTTTATTCTGTGTAAGATATTCAAAAGAACCTCTAGACTTGAGACTCCTATCATGTCATCATCCTAAGCATTTATAAAACACTTGATGATAGGCTTTATTGTTACTTTAGAAGTGCCGCAGTCTGGTTGGACCTTAATGTCAAACAACTAGTAAACCCAGAAGTCAGGTGTTTACCAGAATCGGCTGATTCAGCTTGATCAACCCTCGCCAGTGACTGCCTGATCATAAACTCAAAAATCCAGTCTTTTTCCAAACACTGAACACACTGCCAGGTCATCTTGAAAACAGCCCTGTGGTCTTAGGAATTGTGATTGCAGAAAGATAAGCAAAGCTAACTATTTGCAGTATTAGTGAGGTGTTTAATATAAAGCAAAGGTATCACAGAGATGCAAGAAGCTATATAACCGGAAACTATTTTCTGGGAAATATCAGGACGTCTGTGGTTTATTCAGGCGGCCAGAGAGCAAGATTTTTAGCAGATAACAGGAAGGCCAATTGGAAAACAGCTGCTCTGTTTTATTCTTTTGAGCTTTAAAGCCCCATCTGTTATAGCACATGATGTATTCGGAAATCTCAGTTACTTGTGGAGATTGCTTGTTGATTGCAAACTGACCATGCTAATTGCTAAGAAGATGCAGAATTCCACATTTTATCGTTGTTTTAAATGTGTGCAACCGTTTGAGGTGGATGTCACTAATATTATAATTAAATATCTCACAGAGAAAGGGCTAGATACTGTTTTCAATGTTGTTGTTTTTATTTCCTCATATAATAGGTCCCCTGCTGATGCTAAAATCAGGATCAGCAGGTTATAGCTTTACAAAAACTGGAGATCAGAGATGAGCCACAAAATTTTAATCTATTAATCTCTAGTCAGTACGGCATAGTTTGTTATTGAAAGGCTAAAACAGCAGAAAAAGAAGGTTAAAAAAACTTTAATAACAAAGAAAACAAAGCCCAGAAGAACGGGGCTTTTTTTCTTACTATCTTTATCCCCATTCCATTGTCGGCTAGTGCTAAAGGCAAGAAAAAACCCAGTTTGCTTGATTCAGGGGAATATTTCATCAGCTACCACTAATGAACTCATTTCGCTATATTTCCACATAAGCAGGACACAGCCAACAGCTTTCTACAAAATTATAGATTGAGAACATTTTTGTAGATCATGATTCATTCAGGTATCCTCTAGAGACTGAAGTTTTGGTTGCACAATGTTTAATTCAATGAAGTTCTCAGTCTTACAGATTCAAAGAGCTGGAAAAATCCAAGTAAAGATGCAATGAAAACTGTGTTGCCAACTTTCAATTTGCATGAAACTGGGCTCACATTCAGGAAACTCCTGCTGAGAATATTTCACCTGCAAAAATTGTAGGTCATAAAGAATTTCAAGATAAGACGTTTAGTTGCAGTAAAGAAAACTCCAAGATGTCCTAGAGTGTCCTGTACAGTGTCCTTTTGGGGAGTGGACAAAAGAGTTGTATTGCCATCGATGCAGAGCTTACTGAACATTGGCAGTAAGTGTTTATATGTGGTTCTGACTGTGAAATGAAAGTACTATAATATTGTGGAATATTGAAACAACAATATTGATTATGATTACCCCAATTTTCCTTACTCTTTTCTTTCCTTTCTCTTCATCATCATGCCCAACCACACTTTGAGAACTTAATACCTCAACAACTAAAAATATACATCCAGCATGCAGCCCTAGTATTTTGTCACCTGCATACTTATGGCCCATCAGATGGTTTCGGCGTCACCTGAACCATGAAGAAAGAATTAGATCAATATAGTCCTTACCCTCTTGAGCACCTGTGGCTGGTTCTGAAAAAAACATGTGGAGAAATAGAAGCCAACAAACTGTGATCAACTCCTAGGAGAAAACAATGGGTCACCATCAGTTAGGATATGGCCCAGAAGTTCATATCCAGCACGTCAGAGATAATTATATAGGTTTTCAAGAAGTGTCGACACTTTGAACGTTGACTGTTTGCATACATTTGATAAACATATTTTTATAAAAGCTTTTGAATTTTGTTTAAAGTGTTTTTCAGAATATCATAGAAACATTAAAAAAATCTAACACAACTGGAGCATTTGTGTCACTGCCAAAACCTTTGTGTGGGTCTGTAAACAAAATATGAAAAAATATTTTCCAATGCTCTGCTACAAAGTATAAACCTTATTAACTTTACCACCCAGCCCTTTAAGGGCAAAAGTTGTTGCAAGTGAACAGACTAAGAAATATAATGTTATAATGAAGATAGATTGTAGAAGACAGCCAAAAAGGTAATAGGTTCATTTCATTAGCAGGCGTGATGAGGAATTGATTTCCCTCACTGTGGGAATGAAAACCAAAGTGTATGCTCACTGTTATGGCCTTGGCAGCTTCTGAAAGAGCTAATGAAGAGGAAAATGACAATATTCATTATGCATAGACTGAAATCTGATAATTCAGAAAAATAACACTTTTCTCAAATGGATTTAAAAAAAACACATTGCATTCTGCATCTGCCCGTTTTATTGTCTTTAGGGTGCAATTAGTTTTTCAATTCAAATTCATCAACACACACACACACACACACACACACACACAGACACTTGTATATGCACTGTTATCTTAAACAGGCCCTGTGTGGATGATACAGAACTTTTACTGATTGTTAGTTATGCACACACAGATAGAAATAGAATTGCAACCAAGCACTGTCCCAGCTCATACACAAACTGAAATTTATTGAACTGCTCAGCTTACGCCGCTGTAACCAGATGCCGCACACCCACTCATTTTGAGGCTATTTTCAACTATACATGCACACGCACTCACACACAGGGCCCTACACATTAATTATCCACTGTCATACAGAGTTTAAAGCTCTCTCCTCAGCTGTGCACAGTCAGTTAAAAATCCATGCACAGAGAAACAAGCGAGGAGACAACTCAATCTGTTTTCATCTGCTTACAAACTGCAAACTATTTTATTGGGACTTTATGTGATGAAGCAACAGAGAGTAGTGCATACCTTTGAAATGGAACAAAATGATACATGGTTTTCAAAATTAACTGCAGATGAAAATCTGACAAATGTGGTGTCCATATATATTAACCCCCATGAGATTAATTTGACCTTTGTTGGCAAGAGAAACGCCCTAAGAAGTCCTGTAGCTGGAGAAGACGCTGCAAACATGTGGAATGAAGTTCTATGGTTAGACAAGACTATAACGTTTTGGCCAACATCAGTCAGTCAATCACCCAAACTTTATTGGTACATCATTCTTCATGCAGGTGACAACTGCATCACAAAGTGCAGAAGTTAAAAACAAGACATTTAAAAACTAGAAAACTAAACTACTAACTCTAGAACAGAGAAATAGCACTGCTGTCATATAAATTGTACAATACTTGCTAAAATTGTTGTAAGATATAAGTAAGATAGAAATAAAATTCAACTAAAATAAATATTTTGTTAAAACCTTTAATACCTAAAATAAAAATAAAATGTTAAACATATCTAGATAATAAATAATTATTTACTAAAAGCCAAACTAAATAGATGTATCATTAGCTTGCTTGCTATGTTTTCATACTTCCATGTGGGCCTCTAATGCTTCTGCAAACAGTCCAAAAAAACCCCCCCAAAAAAAACATTCAGACGTTTTTTGGCTATAAATTAATGTTTTATTTTTTCGACAAAACGCACGTTTTAAAAGCTCTTTAATTGTGACGTCACAATTACACTGGTACCTAGCAACATTACGTGAGTCCCGCCCCTGACTAGCAACTGAAGCGGAGCTCCACCCACTTAGTTTTCAGTAGAGGGTCACATCTCCCCGGCTGGTTTTACCTTACATGCGCTTTACAATGGCTGCCCTCAAAGGCAGATGTTCTGTTGTTGGCTGCAAAGACCCACATGTGTCCATGTACATTCTCCCGCTACCGAACAGAGATTCATGGCTTCATCTTATTTTTGAGAGCAATGTTCCAGTCACATTGAAGACAGTACTAGTTTGCGTGAATCACTTCACCACAGACTGCTTTGAGAACTCACATCAGCACATGTGAAGATTTGCAGAAAGACTTAGACCAAAGACAAATTCAGTCCCTACTGTTCGTGGCAAATCCACAGGTGACAAAAATGTAAGTACTTAATATTGTGTCTTATAAGTTTCGTTTTCAAGTGTACAAACTGCTGGTTGGGGGCGTGGCCAGATCCAACAAATTTGCATAAAATGATAGAGCCCTAAAACAGCTCATTCTGAAAGGGGCTCAAAAAACGGGGAACTGAGGAGGTGAAATCTCATTATCTGAGAATGATTTTGGGCGAAAAATGTTATTAACATGTTTTGTATAGCCTAAATATTTAAAAGGAAGTATAATAGGTCACCTTTAAACACACTGTGTGGTGGAAAACTAACCACATACATAACCCAGTAAACGCATGTCCCACATGGTGGTGACAGCATCATGCTGTGGGAACAGCTTTCAGCTGTAACTGAAACAAATGGTTTTGTAAAATTTTGACTAAGGAGGGCTTAACATAATACATGCCACATTTTCAGATTTTTATTTGCAAATATTTAAATTACAAACCATGTAACATTTGCCTTGCACTTCCCAATTATGCACTATGTTGTGTTGGTCTGTCAGATAAAATCTCAATCAAATACATTTAGGTTTGTGGTTATGTTTCCTCCACTCAACACATGCACTAATGTCAAACCCATTTTTAGTGTGCACATAGCATCCTATCATCACACACATTCATTTTAAAAGTGTGTGTTAGCATTCACCAAACAGGAGCACTGTCTGAGTCAAAGTGTATGGACATGCACACACAGCTCCTCTCTACTACCTGCTGATTAAGGCATTTGTAATTATAGCTTTACAATTGCCAAACTTGTTCACACTTCAAAGGCAGCTCACTGCAAGAAGTAGAGGAGCCACATCGCTAATCATAAGCTCCTCCATCAACCTGTCATTATCATCATCTTATCCTCTTTTTAATCATTAATTTACAACGCTCTGTGAGTTCTCCCAGATAGAGAATTGTCAGTAGAATCAGAGTTAGGAAGACTCAGTTTCAAACAACCTGCATGCCGATGTGAGTGAATCTTGAACAGTGTAGACTCATGGTGTTACATGAGATTAAGTAAAGTTGTTATTAGGGTCATTCCTGGGATTTTTAAGAATAAACTGTGTAAATGCTGTAGCAGTGGTGCGTGTGTATTGTATATGGCATGTGAGAGCTGTGGTGCTCATGCAGACAAATTTTACGCCCTGGCGCAGCCTGATTTATGCCATTTCTAATTTGAAAATGTTCTCCAATTTTATCTTTACAAATCAGCTTGGTTAATGGTCAAAGATAGATTACATGGCCTGGGGATTAGCAAAGCAGGTGTTTATAATGCATTCAACTTTTTTTGGGAAATTGAAATTTCTGTGTAGTCAGTGTAGTTAACTACAGCACCCTCTAAAGCCTTGGAATATCTGAGGGTTCTCACAAACCCAACCCTCAAAGTCAATATGACTGCCGGACATATAAAACATAGTTAAAGTAACACTAATAAATTTATTCAATGCACATCTGTTTTTATCTCATTGTGTTTTTGTTAATTCACCTATTTATACAGGTAAATCACATTGAGATACAAGGTCTCATTTTTAAGATTTTAAATCAGTGGCAAACATATACACTATATTGATGCAAATATGAAATTAGTAACATCCCATTCTTAATCCGTAGGGTTTAGTACAGTATTATATCAGCCCACCCTTCACACCAATAACAGCTACAACTCTTCTGGAAAGGGTTTCCACAAGAGTTTTGGAAAATTGTGACAATTGTTCCTAAAGTACATTTGTGAGGTCAGACACTGATGTTGGATGGAAAGGCCTGGCTAACAGTCTCAGCTCTAATTCATCCTAATGGTGTTCCATTAGTTTGAGGTCACAACACTAAACTCACTCATCCTTGTCTTTGTGGTTCTTGCTTTGTGCATAGATGCGCAGTAATGTTTGAACAAAAAGTGGCCATACCCAAACTGTTTCTATAACAGTATCAAACGGAATATTCCCAAATCTGGACTCATCCATTGGATTGCTAGACAGAGAAGCAATATCACTCCAGAGAGTATATCACCACTGCTCTATAGTCCTGTGGTGGCATGCTTTACACCAGGGATTCCCAATCTGTGGGAGCAGCTTCTTTAAGGGAGTTATGGAGAGCTCCTAGTGGTCCCAGGCTTTAATGTCAAAATGACTGTCAGCATGTTTTACAAATATTAAAAGTGCCAACAAACCAAGATGATTAAAAAGAAGAAATAAATGCGAACTTAAAGTGAGATCATAAGGCAGATGCAGGATCCTGAAGCAACCATTGTGGACGAATTAGGGTAAAATGTTGTCTTGCATGTGTCTTTTTCAGTGCAGATACTGGTACCTATGCACATCACATCTGTCTGTGTGTGCACAAGCCTGTGTGCAAGTGCACGTTGGTGGGGAGGCACAAAATATTTTGCTGATGCAAGAGCTGGGGCACAAACCAATACTTTACACTACTGTGTCTGACACTTTGCATTCCAATAGGTAATGTAAAGCTTAGATGCAGCCATGGAAACCCGTTCCATGAAGCTCTCTTTGCATTGTTCTTGAGCCACATGAAGGTTGGAGATCTGTAGCTAATGACTCTGCAGAAACCTGCCTACCTCTATTGAAGTTTCATGACTAGACTCACTGGCCAGCTGGCATCCTATCACAGTACCACGCCAGAATTCACTGAGCTCCTGAGGGCCAACCATTGTTTCATAATGGTTTGTAGAAGCAGTCTGTATACCTACATGCAACATTGTATACATTTTGGGCCATGAAAGGGATTGGAACAACAAAATTTTATGATCTAATGAGTGAGCAAATATTTTTGACACTATTTTGTAGCACTGTATAACCTCTGTAAGTGAAGATGTCTTTACAGTGTTGTAGTGTAAAAAACTGTATTTCCATTGTGGTTAGCCTGACCACGTATAACAACACTTAGCAAATCCCACAAGAATGTAAGGATCATTTGAAGGGTCATTCCTAGTGCCCATAGATGAAGTCAAAGCATGATTTCTTCCCCTGAATTAAATATAGAAACTATGGGTTCCAAAACTAGCATCTACAGTAACACACTGTTGCTTTTATGATCTATCAAGTTCTTTCAAACCCATGCCATACAGCTTAGATATGTAGCTATGTGTGGACTGACCTTAGCTTTTCATCTTAAATCCTCCCAGGATAATAATACATGATATATTTTGCTCTGTTGCCCATAGGTTTATTTTATTTTCTCTCCCTCTCATGAAACAAGCCTTTGGGGTTTCACCGTAGTCACTCTGGCCTCCCTCTATCTTAGAGCCAGCCTCTGCGTTTTTCTTGAAGGTTTTCAAGCTTTTTCCCTATATTTAATCTCTTAGGCAAGTTGTGTATTTGGAGGCAGCTGATCTGGCTCGCAGCAGTCCTCGCCGGAGCTGAGTTTACCCACAAAACCTTAATTTGGAAAGGCCACACCCCAGAGATGAGTGAGATTGACTGAGATGCTGGTACCAAAAGAGAAAGAGAAGACTGAATGTCTAAAAAAAGCTGTCAAGATCAGGAAGAGAAAGAAAAAAAACACTTTACAGCTATGTGCAAAAAAAGACTTAAAAACAAGTTACTACTGCTGCCTACAGAAGGTCTACATAAGTGTTTGCACTTCCTCATTGACTGAGTTTTATTTTTTGCTGGAATTGTTTCTTTCTGATAGAAAAAAGAATACTTTCACATGAACTCTACCCACTCATCACTGTAAGTCTATGAAGAACTTATTTATAGTTATTTCAGATCAGCCAGTATAGTCTGAAAGAATACAATATTTACTTTTCAGACAGTATATTGTCTATACAAAGGCAAAGATTTGTAATGACATTTAGACATCAACATGTATTCATACAATATAAATTTCTTTTCACTTTTCAACTGGTGACTGTGGCTGAGTAGGAAGAGTAGTCGTCTTGCAATCAGAAGGTTGTGGGTTCGATTTCAGCTTCCTCCTGCCATATGTCAATGTGCCCCTGGACAAGGCACTTAACCTCAAGTTGTGTATTGGTGTATGTGAGTGCGATTGGGTGAATGTGGCTCTAGTGTAAAGGGCTTTGAGCAGTCTGTATGACTGGAGAAGTGCTATATAAGTTCAGTCCATTTGCCATTTAACCACATTTTAATGCTGTTCAAATGTTGTGTGGAAGTACAATCCCTAAATGTTTTAATCTGAATTTATAAATAATTTGGGTGTCTATGTATTATTATTAATTGT
>JAHUTJ010002575.1:0-12233 GCA_036250325.1 Characodon lateralis | reverse complement strand
GGAGAGTTACGGTGTGGAGAAGCCCCAAAGAAGCGTACCACCCAGACTGTTGCATGCCCAGAGTGAAGCATGGGGGTGGATCAGTGATGGTTTGGGCTGCCATATCATGGCATTCCCTTGGCCAATACTTGTGCTAGATGGGCGCGTCACTGCCAAGGACTACCGAACCATTCTTGAGGACCATGTGCATCCAATGGTTCAAACATTGTATCCTGAAGGCGGTGCCGTGTATCAGATGACAATGCACCAATACACACAGCAAGACTGGTGAAAGATTGGTTTGATGAACATGAAAGTGAAGTTGAACATCTCCCATGGAGGCCCTACACCATACTAATAAATTATTGTGGTCTAAAACCAGGTGTTTCAGTTTCGTTGTCCAACCCCTGTATATACACATTTTCACATTTACGCACAACATATGCATGCTCACTTACATTAGTGTCCACCTTTGCACAAACCCCCACCGCCAGTCTTGGTACTCTGTTACCACTGTTATTTTATGCTTTTGATTACTCTTAGGATTGCTAACATCAGTATGGAGAGACACATTCCTGCTGTTACACTTTATTTTCATTGTATAATGTGAATAAACATGTAAAAATAAATGAAACCATAACTGCCCCACTTTCTTCATTTCATCTTGATAACATTAAATTATTTATTTTATCTCCGAGTGGGAATTTCCCCGGATTTCATTTCAGACATCTTGTCACCTCATTGAAATTATTGTCTCTTTGTGTTACCAATAGCACCAAAAAAAGTGTGAAGCCATCATTGCTGTGATTCACAATGGCCGCACTTTAGAAGGAAATTTTTGCCAATAATATTGCAGCTAAAATAATTGTATTCTGGTTTGTGAAGAATTTCAGGGTGAGAGGTTGAGCTGCAGTGAAGGATTCATCAATTCTGAGTTTACAGAGGACAGCAGAACCACCTCATATTAAGTACTGTGCTGCAGATTATTTTAGAAACTGGTCAAAACTAAATAATTTATACACCAAATCCTAAAAACTGTCAAGGGGAGAACTTTTTTTTTTTTTCATCACTGAATGTTGTAGAAATCATGCTGCCATTGTGGTAGATGCCAATCTGCTAATTATAATATAAACACAGGATTTGTGTCTGTTTATGTTTATTTGGGGAGTGGAAGGTAAGTGGAAGTGTGTGAGGCAATATTGCATGGGATTATTATTCCCTCCATGCATTGTTGTCTAAAAAGACTCAATGTGTTGCTGAGGATTAGAGACCTGGCTGGAAGAGATAAAGCTGCATAAACACTCAGTGAGTTACCTACACAGTGCAGACTATAAAGTTTGTGTGTAGAACTTATATGCATATGTTTGGCTAAACATATCTGTATGTATATATACAGCTTTCTGTACAAGGATTTTTTTATTCTACTTTTAGCCATCTTCAAAAAGTAAAACATTCTTGAATAGATAATCAAAGTAGAAATGACAAAATATCACTTCTTTTCCAAAGATACTAAGTGAAGAATGTTGTGACCTTGAGGTGTTTAGGTTTTGATTTTCTGTTGTGTGATTGTTTTGATCATTTCTTTGCTGTTGCCAGGGTCTGCCAATTTTGGCTGTTTTTGTTTTATTTTGCTGTTAAGTGTTGGTTCCTTATGTTGAATAGTTTTTCTATGTTTAATTATTCCTTCTGTTATCCTGGTATTTGGTTTAGTTCTGTCTATACTTCTGCCCCTTTACTTCTAGTGGTTCGTCCTAACCACCATTTCCTCAGTCGCCACAGCCAGACCTCGCACTTGTTTTCACTAATCATCAGATCACCTTACCATTCCTCTCATTGGTCCTCTCTCCTCCTCTCCCCGCATTTAACCTGGTCTATGTTCATTATTCTTCACTGGTTCCTCATGTTGTAATGTCACGTCTCTCCTCGAGCTCCTTGGTTTCCCTGCATTGTGCAAACCAGGGTATTTCGTCTGTGTCATAATGCTGATTTAGACTCTGATACCACACAACCACAAGAGGCAAAGAGAAAGTTTTGAAACAGTTTATTTTCAAAGAGTAGATGCGAGGATGAATGGGAACCAGGAACTGGGTAAGCGGGTCAAGGTCAATTCTGGAGTTTTCTAGGCAGGCAAAAAAAAATTAAGACGGGTCTAGACTCAAGGGAAAAAATCTTGCTGTTAGTGATTTGTTAGATGGACTTACTGAGTGAGAGGCTGGGTAAGGAGATAGGGGAACAAGTCCTTCCCCACACCGTCTGTGGTTGGCAGGCAGTGAGCCGACTAGTTCCTGTGATCTCCAGTTAGAGAACTGTCCTTTCCTCCGCAGGGAAAAAACTCCACTGCGACTTGAGGTGAACCGTGGAGGGTGGACAGGCAGATGAATATTCCTCTGAGTTTGGTCCGATGGTTCTCCTTGAGAGGATGGGCTTGGAGGTAGAGAGCAATAACCATGAGTCTGAAGGTGTCGCGTTTTTGGGTTTCCACTCTCCTTAAGACACGACTCGGGGATAAGCAGGCACAGGTTACTCCATGAGAGCCCCGACTGGGCAAGATCACTAGGTGAACACAAAGGGCTGACACCTTCCCTTGGTTCTCCGTTCCTTAAAAACCCAGCTTATTGCTGTCAGAATGAGGAACACCTGTGCAGGAGCACCTGCCCGTCACACCCTAAGGAAAAATAAGGAAAAAGCAAAAAACACACCAAGGCCCAGCATAGCACATAACCTGCATACAGACACTGTGGAACCTGACAGTGTGATTTCTCCAGACAAATTCTAAGTGCTGATCCGGAGCCCTATTAAAGAAGATATTAGTTACAATATGCGGAGCCCTAATACCTGTTTGCATTTTGGTCCAAAACATCCTCAGATCATGACAGCTGTTTATTTTGTTCATCAGGTCTTGCTTTCTTAAGTTTGTTTCCCTGTGCTCAATATTGCTAAGTGTTTTCTTATTAGTTCATTCTTTTGTGTTTTATGCTAATGGTCTTTTTACATTTAGGTTTGGTCCTCCTAGATCTCTTGGGGGGGGGGGGGGGGGGGGGGGGGGGGGGGGGGTTTGGTCCTCCTAGTTGTCTTGCCCCCCCCCCCCCCCCTTTTTTTTTTGATTTGTAGTTTTCTTGTATCTCTCAGCTGCTCTGTTTTCACTTTGCCATAGCTGTTCCACATCTCCTGATTGCTCTTCTTGTTTCTCCACCTCTGCCTCAGTATTTAGGCTCCTGGTTTATCTCTGTTCCTCGCTGGTTTCTTCCAATGCCTCCGCTCTCTGCCATACTCCTTGTCTCTCTGACAACTATTGCATGCCTGGTTCTGTGCTTCCTCTGTTTTTGTAGGATTTCTTTACTTTATTGGTAAAGTACTCAGCCAAACTTCTGTGCCACCCATTTGACTCATCTTTATTAACTAAAACATGACAAATAATTACTATGAATTTCAGTTAGATTCTCAATTCATTAATAATTTTTTATTCTTGTGGCTACTAAGGGTATGAAATAAATGGTTGGTGACTTTTCCCTTAAGCTCACTATTTTCACTATAATTAGGGCAGCCAAAAGTTGTCAACAACGCTACCTTTGGAATTTCAACCAAGGACATGAATAACAACACCAGTTAAGCACACAGGTTCGTTCCACCTAAACATAAGTCAGGTGATGTGGTTCCACAATACAAAAGTAGAAATTTAAAGATTTTAAATCGACAACTTGATGTATACAGAGAAGGATTTGGGAGTGTTCAGGACTGGGGCTTACAAGCAGATGGTCGAACTAGGGGACGGATCCAACAAATAGAACCAAACTTAAGAAAACACATCACCCCAGGCAGTTGTGAGCATGCATTTGATCATGAAGGAAACCCAGCACTAACCAACCTTCACCAACCACACACACAGCAACCATCACCCAGAAGACCCTCCACCCATTCAGCTCTCAGCCTGGAGACACAAGGGAAGAAGATCAGCAGGGGTACACACAAATTAAAAGGAAAGAAAAATGCCTAAGGTTGCCTTAAAGTAATTTTACATAAACAAAATATTTTAACGAAATAAATCCAAACAATTAAGGAGTAGAACATAGCTGTTGCTCAAGTAGCATAACAATGCGCCGAGCAATGCAGAGTACAACTGAGCCTACCAAAAAACAACACAATAAAACAAACATAAGAAACAAACCAGCAGTGCATCGTGCAGAGCTGCAGCAGCTTCACCATCAGAAAAGCAAGAAATTGCATTTAATAAAACAACACTTTGAAATTCAAAGCTAATTGCAGAGGAAGCAGCAGCTTCTTCATGCCAGATCCGCTGAATTACTCGACCTGGACAGTAGAGGAGCGCTTCCCAACCCTGCAGCAATAGGTGACACAATATGCCAGTAATTTCTACTGTGCAAAATGTTCAAGTTGAAAGCTACTACTACTGAGATCAGTGCAATGCATACCTCTTGTTTTGTTTTATGATCACCTGGGTGTCATTATTCTCGAAATAGATCTGACTCACATACAGAAGAACACTCCGGAGAGAAGGAATAAAAAAGATAATGTTTTTATTGTGTCTCAAACAATCAGGAAACAAGAATGGACGAATCAGTAACTGTACGGGAAGGGGGGACGAAGACTGGTGAGAACAAGGAACTAAATGACACTGAGCTAAAGATGAAGAATTCTTATAATCAAGATAACAGCTTACTAGAAAAGGTGTGGTCAGCTCGCCAGGGGTTGAGGGATTCGGGATCCATGTTGTGTGCTTGGAGCAAACAGGAATGAGTCCGGTGTGCAGATGTTTATGTTGGAGGGTGGACAGTGTACGTTTATGGCTTGATCTGGGAGACGAAAGTAGCAGGAAACTGCCAGCTTAATGCGAATCCAAATGAAAACAGAGGATGGGAAACAAAGTCCTCAAAATGTAGGTACTCTTGGTTATCCAGAAAACTTCCAGACACGTAGTCAGTGCTTAGCGAAGTAAATCCAAAGTTCAGAGTTTCAATCTGCGAAGGAGCATAAACAAAGTTACTGGAGTCACTGGAGACCACTGGCTTTATCTGAGATACATGGAATGTAGGGTGAATGCGAAGACTTACAGGTAAATGAAGGCGAACAGCAGAGGGACTAATCACAGTCTCTATTTTGTAGGGACCGATGAAATGAGACAAAGGTTTACGAGACATAGATTTGAGGGGTATATTCCGTGCTGACAACCAAACCTTTTGTCCAGGCTGGGATTCAGGTGCAGGCCGGTGTCTTCGGTCAGCAAAACGCTTGTTTTTCACAGCAGTGCGACATAGGGTTTGGACATTGGAGTTTCAGATGGATTTGCAGCGGCGAACATGCTGGTGGAAAGAAGAAACCGTAATATCTTTTTCGTTGGCAGAAAAAAGGGGCGGCTAATAACCAAGAGAGGCTTCAAACGGGGAACGACCAGTAGCTGATGAAACGTGAGGTAAGATAGGTATGAGCACCAATCTGAGAGGTTTGTGGATGTGAGACATCATAAAGTGGACTCCAGTTGCTGATACAATCTTTTGGTTTGGCCATTGGACTGAGGGTGATAACCTGAGGTCAATGAAACTTTAGATCCTAGGACTAGACAAAACTGTTTCCAAACCTGAGAGATGAACTGTGGGCCAAGGTCAGAGAGAATGTACTGCGGGATTCCATAAAGACGAAAAACATGTTTTGTGAGAAGCTTGGCTGTCTGTAGGGCTGACGGAAGCTTCCTGAGGGGAATGAGATGACATGGCTTTGAGAAGCGATCCACAATAGTGAGAACTGTTGTCATACCCGAGGAAGGGGGAAGTCCAGTAACGAAATCCAAAGCTATACGAGACCAAGGTCGATTTGGGATGCTGAGGGGTTGGAGAAGACCCGCGGGTGGCTGGTTGCTGGACTTATTCCTGGCACAGGTTGCACAAGCCTGAACAAACTCCTTCACATCTTTATGCAGAGAGGGTCACCAAAGCTTCTTTGAACTAAAGCAATAGTTCTACTAACACCAGGATGGGCAGAAAATTTGGCTGAGTGTAGCCAATCGATTAGTTGGGAATGTACTTTAGATGGAACATAGATGCGGTTTGGTGGTCCATTGCCAGGGTCAGGTTCCTGTTGTTGAGCCCTAAGAACAGTATCTTCTATCCCCCACCTGAGTGCCCCAACTGTCCAACTGGGTGGCAGGATGGGAGCAGGTTCCTTCACGGAATCGTCAGAGGCAAACTGTCTGGAGAGGGCATCCGGTTTTGTGTTCTTAGGTCCGGGTCTGAAAGAAATACATAAGTCAAAAGGAGAGAAAAATAAAGACCACCGAGACGGGCGTGGGTTAAGTCTCTTAGCTGACTGAAGGTAGGCCAAGTTCTTATGATCTGTCCAGACTTGAATGGGATATTCAGCCCCCTCAAGCCAGTGGTGCCAGTCTTCAAGAGCCAGTTTTATGCCCAGCAGTTCTCTGTCCCCTACGTCATAGTTCCTTTCTGTGTTACTGAACCTACGGGAGAAAAAAGCACAAGGATGAAGTCTCCCATCCTCTGAGATCTGAGACAAAACCGCCCCGACACCATTGTCAGAAGCATCGACCTCCAGGATGAACTGTTTTGTAGAATCTGGATGGACCAAATTATGGGCTTGAGAGAACTTCTCTTTGAGAGCTTGGAAAGCTGCTTTGGCTTCAGATGACCAGGAAAATGAGGACTTAGAGGAAGTTAGTGCAGGCAGGGGTGCAGCAATGAGATTATAATCTTTAATGAAACATCTGTAGAAATGAGCAAATCCGAGAAAACGTAACAATTTGCGGGAGTCTGGCACCGGCCATTCTAATACTGCTTTGATCTTCTCAGGATCTGAACGTACCTGTCCACCCTCAAGGATGTAGTCCAGAAAAGTGATGGAAGACTGATGAAACTCACACTGTTCTGCCTATACAAACAGGTGGTAGAAGGCGTTGCAGCACTTGGCGAATGTGTCTTCGATGCTCCTGAACATCCTTTGAGTAGATCAAAGTGTCATCCAAGTACACGAAAACAAAAATGTTCAAGAAGTCTCTTAGAACGTTGTTAACTAAGGCCTGGAACATAGCAGGAGCATTACATAGTCCAAAAGGCATGACCAAATACTCAAAATGGCCCAGCGGCGTCTTGAAAGCCGTCTTCCACTCATCCCCCTGGTGAATCCTGACCAGATGATAAGCATTACGGAGATCTAACTTAGTGAATATAGTGGCACCATAAACTGGTTCGAAAGCAGAGGAGAGGAGGGGAAGTGGGTACTTATTCTTAACTGTGATTTGATTTAAACCCCTATAATCAATGCAAGGACATAGAGAGCTGTCTTTCTTCCATACAAAGAAAAAACCTGCTCCAAGTGGTGAGGAGGAAGGCCGAATAATTCCTGCCGACAGGGAGTCATTTATATAGTTCTCCATAGACTTCTGTTCACGGTGTGAGATGTTGTAAAGTCTGCTAGTTGTCAGAGGCGCACAGGGAAGAAGGTTGATCGCGCAGTCTTAGGGTCTGTGAGGTGGTAAGGACAGGGCCTTATTTTTACTAAAGACTCCCTTTAAGTCATGGTATTCTAGTGGCACATGAGACAGATCTATTACCTCATCCTCTTTATTGGCCTGATGAGGTGGACTCAGGGAGAAGAAAGATTGGAGACAGGATGAGAGACAATTTGTGAACCAGGACTCAACACGGCACTTAGACCATTCTAAATTTGGATTATGTTTCTGCAACCAGGGAAAGCCTAAAACTAAGGAGCCTTGTGACACAGAAAATACAATAAAAGATGTCTTCTCCCTGTGGTTGCCAGACAACAAAAATTCAATGGGTTTGGTTCGCTGAGTGATTTGTTGTAATTTATTTCCATCTAAAGCTAAAACAGAACGTGGAGAATCAATTGGTTCTACCTCAATACCTGCCTGGTTTACCAACTCTGTATCTATTAAGTTCTGTTCACAGCCAGAATCTATCATGGCAGATAAGGTAAAAGTATGCTGGTTCACTATGATAGTAGCAGGTAAACTGAATCTGGGGGTTTTACTAATCTGTGTGTGGTCCACCAACCCTCTCTCTTCAAAAATGAGGTGGGTTCATCCCACCAGCATGGGCTCTGGGTCAGGAACTGGTTGTTGAGGTGGAGCCATAACATAGAGTGGAAGATTACTGCTCAGCTGAGGTTTGTAACTGGACCTTCCTGCTCAGGCTCTTCTTCTCTCCCTTATCCTGTTGTCAATTCTAGTAGCGAAGGAAATAACTTCATCTAAGGTAGGGGTTCATCAATCATGGCTAACTCGTCTTTTAGGGAATCTTCTAAAGCGTGCAAAAAGGTAGTCTTTAAGGCTTCATTATTTCCAAGTACGAAATTCAATCGAAAAGTCAGTAATGGATTTATGATGTTGTTTTAGGGACCTCAACTGTCGGCCAGCACTCGATTTATCCAAGACAAGGGAAAAAGTCAGTTTAAACTCCTTAACAAAGTCCTCAAAAGTACAACTGAACCTTCTGCAATCAGGAAATCGGGCCTCAGCCCACTGTAGAACCTTGCCTGTCAATAAACCAATGATATACAAAATCTTTACATCATCATGGGGAAAGGAATGGGGGGAACGGTTGAAAACCAGGGAGCACTGAAGCAAAAACCCCCCACAGTTACCCACCTGTGAAAATTTCTCTGGGCTTGGGAAATGACGTCACCAGAATAGGGAAGCTGTTGAGATACCGGTGGTGCGGCAGCACCATCTATCTGAGTGGTAAACTGAGATCCTAAGGTCTGCTGTAACATAGAGGCAATATGTTCTATCTGCTGGTTAGCTTGGAGTTGTTGCTCTGAAAGAGAACGTAGAGTAGAATCATGAAAATGGATTTGGTTTGTGTGTTCAGCAAGAGTTCTACGGAGTGCTTCTGCTGGGTCTAGTTGGCCAGAGTGTTCTGTCATTATTCTCGAAATAGATCTGACCCACATACAGAAGAACACTCCAGCGAGAAAGAATAAATAAGATAATGTTTTTTATTGTGTCTCAAACAATCAGGAAACAAGAACGGACAAATCAGCAACTGTACGGGAAGAGGGGAAGAGAACTGGTGAGAACAAGGAACTAAATGACACTGAGCTAAAGACAAAGAATTCTTATAATCAAGAAAACAGCTTACTAGAAAGGTGTGGTCAGCTCGCCAGGGGTTGAGGGATTCGGGATCCAGGTTGTGTGCTTGGAGCAAACAGGAATGACTCCGGTGTGCAGATGTTTACGTTGGAGGTTGGACAGTGTACGATTATGGGTTGATCCAGGAGACGAAAGTAGCAGGAAACTGCCAGCTTGATGTGAATACAAACGAAGACAGGAGATGGGAAACAAAGTCCTGGTTATCCAGAAAACGTCCAGACACGTAGTCAGTGCTTAGCGAAGTAAATCCAAAGTTCAGAGTTTCAATCTGCAAAGGAGCATGAACAAAGTTACATGAGGTCAAAGAACAAAGCATAGAATTAGTGTTTGGCTGAGCTTGTTACCACTGAGGGCAAAACACTCTGGCGTCAAAATGCTGGCAGCCTCCTGCTTAAGTACTCCTCAAAGTAATCAGTGGAATAAGTCGCACCTGTCACCCAGCACACCTGAGAACTCCAGCACTGTCTGAAAACAATGAACAGGTGTAGCAAGCACAAAACACAAACACAGCCCAGATCCTGACACTGGGTGTTATACCTGCTTGTGTTTTTGTTATATTACCTGGTCTAGTCCTATGTTTTCTGTCTCCCTGCACCCCACACCCACACCTGTTCTGTGTTTTCCCCTGATTGTCTTGTCACGTTTGTCATTGGTTCCCCCCTGCTGATACAGTTTTTGTATTTAAGCCTGTTTGTTTCCTTTTTTCCCCAGCTGGTTCCTTATGTTATGTTATGTGTATGTGCAATCTCGTGTGTTGGCTACCCTGTCTGTGTCCTGCCATGGATAATAAAGACTCATCTTACCTTCAAACCTGGAGCTTGAGGAGTTCTTCCCTGCATTATGGTCCAGTCAACCAGTCAAAGGGACCAAGCGAGATACATTTTGAGGTAATTCAAGAGGGTGAGATTCTGGTCAAATTGTTTCCCCATCTTGCTACCTCTCCCAGCTCCCCATGGAGGAGGCTGGAGATAGCTGGCAGCCTCCAAGACTGGCTCGAGGCGAGGAGGGATTTTTTTCCTGATCCTCGGATTCACCACATCATTGAGGCCGAGCAACAAAGGGCCCTGGGAGAAATCGTCTCTTCAATGAGGAGGCCTCCTGCCCCCTACTCCGCTCGCCTGTCCACTGAAGTTGGAGGCGGCTTTCCAGCTCATGGTTTAGCTCCTGTTCAGCCATCATCGCTGTTTCCGACTACTAATCCTGTTCCTGGCCCTGTTCCGGAGGGATTCATGGATGAACCGCCTCCACACCCCGATCCTGTTTTCTGTCCTGTTCCGGAGGGGTTCATGGATGAACCGCCTCCACACCCCGATCCAGTTCCTAGTTCTGTTCCGGAGGGGTTCATGGATGAACCGCCTCCACACCCTGATCCTGTTCCTAGTCCTGTTCCAAAGGGGTCCCAAGCCGAGCCACCCTCACACTCTGTTCCTGTCCGTGAGGGGCTTGTGGATGGACTGCCTCCACTTCCTGGTCCTGTCCTGGAGGGCTCCGAGGATGAAATGCCTCCATCCCTGGTTCCTGTTCCGGAGGAGTTAGTGGAAGACCTATCAACACTTCCTGTTCCTGTCCCTGAGGAGTGCAAGGACGCACCCTCTCTGCATGCTGGGCCTTGGCGGCTCCGCGGCTTCGCCAGAGGTCCCAGCGGTCGCTGCACTGGTCGCCTGGGTTCATGTGGTCTCCGCACGATGCCTCTGAGCTCCACTGTGGGTTCTCCTGGTCCTGCCGCCGATAGTCAGATCAGCAGTCTCTGCACTGCTTGCCTGGGTTCCAGTGGTCTCTGCACCGTGCCTCTGAGCTCCACCGTGGGTTCTCCTGGTCCCGCCACCAGCCGTCAGGTCATTGGCTCCTACGTCGCCAGCCTGCTCAGCTCCTACTTCGCTTGCCTGCTGATCCCCTGCAGCTCAGTCCACGTCATGTCTCTAGAGCGGTGCTGCAGCTCAGTCCACGTCATGTCTCCAGAGCGGTGCTGCAGCTCAGTCCACGTGATGTCTCCAGAGTGGTGCTGCAACTCAGTCCACGTCATGTCTCCAGAACGGTGCTGCTGCTGCTCCCGCGCAGTCAACGGCAGTTCTACAGCTGCAGTTCTGCTGCAGAGTTTCCAAGGGGGGTCTGAGAGTGGACAACCTATTATCCTGGCTTCTGGGCCCACTGACTGTGTTCCAGGCCGAATTGACTCACAGCCTGACTCCTCGTCAAGTCGCAGAGGATGTCGCTTGAGGGACGCCTCGGCTCAAGTCAACGGGCGTCTCGGCGACGCCTCAGCTTCTGCGCACGCCACTGAGGGTCTCGGCGAGGGTCTCGGCGACGCCTCACGTTCTGGCCTCAGAACCCATAGGCGAGGGTTTCAAGGAGGAAGCACTGCTGGATCCTGTCTCTGGGGAGATCAAAGAGCAGCTTTTCCTCGTTCTGGTCTCCGAGAGTTCCCCAGACTCTATTCCTTTCTCCGGCGGCCCCGCAGGCTCTGCTTCAGCCTCTGAGGGCTCGCCAGGCCCTGTTCCAGAGGAGCCAGTGGGCGGGCTGCCTCCACGACCAGGTCCTGAGCACCTTCTTGGTTTCCTCTGGGGGATGCTCATGCCGGACTCCAAGCCTGACACACCACAGCTCGACACACCACAGCCCGACACACCACAGCATGACACACCACAGCCTGACAGCCGATCCAGGTCTCCAGGGTTCCCGCCTGGGTCCAAGTCGGACGCCAGGTCCAAGACTCTACGGTCCCTGCCTGGGTCCAAGCTGGACGCTCTGCTTCGTGGGTCTCTCAGGATTCGGCGCCGGGCTCCAGACCGAGGATCCTCTACGCTGCTCGGTCGGCCTCCTGACCAACCTGCAGGTTCCCGTTGACGGCCGCCATGATTTCTACGCCTCTAATGGCTTCCACATCTCAGTTGCTAGTCTCCACGCCTTCGCCACCGACCGCCCAGGACTCTGTATTGCAGGTCCTGTGTCCTGCTCGGGACGACCTCCTGGTCGCCCGCCAATTCACAACACGTTGTCTCAAGGCACTTCACAAAGTCAGGTACATACATTCCAATTAATCCTGACCATTGAACAGTGCAGTCAGATTCAGTTATTTATTCAAATTGGATAAAAAGTTTTTCTATCTAAGGAAACCCAG
>JAHUTJ010002574.1:394-12237 GCA_036250325.1 Characodon lateralis | reverse complement strand
TTGTGTCCCACTTGTTGTTGATTCTTCACAAAAAATTTGAATTTTATATCTTTATGTTTGAAGCCTGAAATGTGGCAAGAGGTTGACCAGTTCAAGGGGGCCGAATACTTTCGCAAGGCACTGTATATTGAGTCTAGTTGGCAGTACCTTGTGTCCCAGATATGTCAAAAAATACTGCACACTTCAGAACTCGATTTACTCCAAAGAAGTGTTTCAGCCTAATGTTTTTTTTTTAGATTAGTGTTCATAAATTTAACTATATTTCTAAACCTATATCATGTCTTATTGAATTCAATTCAATTCAGTTAATTTATATAGCGCCAATTCACAACACATGTCGTCTCAAGGCACTTCACAAAGTCAGGTACATACATTCCAATTAATCCTAGCTATCCAACAGTGCAGTCAGATTCAGTTATTTATTCAAATTGGATAAAAAGTTTTTCTGTCTAAGGAAACTCAGCAGATTGCATCCAGTCAGAGATTTGTAGCATTCACTCCTCCTGGATGAGCATGTAGAGACAGTGGACAGTCACTGGTGTTGACTTTGCAGCAATCCCTCATACTGAGCATGCATGTAGCGACAGCGGAGAGGAAAAACTCCCTTTAACAGGAAGAAACCTCCAGCAGAACCAGGCTACTTTATTGAAGACGACTTGAACCCTGTGAACAAGAAAATAAAGAAAAGTTCAGTAAACGCTTTGTTTGGGTTTTCATGTGCTTCCTTCTCTCTTTAATGTGGGCATGGTTTGCTGCACCTCTTATTATTTGTCTTTGAAGACAAGTTGCTGTTTTTAATGGTTTTGGAGGATTCAGATGATAACACACAGTCCAAGCATTTCTGGTAGTTATAGATGATATAAATGTTTGTACTAAGATGTGACAAAAAAAGCCACCCAGAATAGTTTTTGCCCTGAATTTTCAGTTATCTTTTCTTTTAACCTAGTCATCAGACCCATTTCCATTGTAGTGTCCCAAACCGGGCTTTTGCTTAAATTACATCCACTGAGACTCAGAGGGTCCTTGTGCCACAGGACTGTTGCTGTGATCTGGGTAGACAGATCGCTGCCCACTGCAACAACAAAGTGCAGACTGCTACTGAAAATAGTAAATCAGGCCAATCCAGCACTAAAATCAGCAGTTAAGGTTTAGAAGACAAATACTGTCACTCCAAACTTTGTAGAGAACTTTAAATGGACTGTTCCAGTACCTGATTGTGTGCAGGAGAGAGTGCTATTTACTTTCAGTCATAAAAAGTCTTCAGCAATAACAATATAATCAAGGATTTTGTCACAGCAGGTACATGGCATAACTTACATAGAGTCAGTCCAAACCTTACGGAGAGGTGTGACTCTATGAAAGTTTAGAGGGTTTTTTCTAATTCTATGTCTCCATGGCTTTAGAAGAGGGCACTGGTCAGATATACAGTTCAGTCCTGTAATCTAAAGACATACCTTGTGCTTATTTCACTACAGTTACACACTGAAGCTGAATTAAAATTCTACTTCATTCAAACCTAAAATCTGAGATAGTTTTGTTTTCTGTCTTGGACCATAAGCGCTGTAAAACATTTTAACATTACCAGTTTAAGTCCTTAAAAAATATGCTCCCTTAGCTGAAAGCCAGAGGTGAGGCTTCACTAAGTTCATTTAATCACTTTTATACTAAGGTTTTTTAATAATGTATTTGAATGTAAGCACTGTAAAACACAGTAACATTTAACAAGCGTGACTGGTTTTTTAATTTTATATCTTTTTTTCCTGTCATATAATTAAAAGTTTAAATAGAAAATTTGAACTGTTTAGGAGTTTCAACTGGGAGATGACTGTAAAACAAATATTATGACAATATTCAAACGGTAAAAAAATGTTTCGTACCATCCCACTACAAAACTCCACCTATGGTTCAGCATCCATCCAAAAAGTACTTTCTTTCTTCTGAGGTTTTTTTTCAGTTTTATTATTTTTTTGGACTGGGGGAAAATATTGGCCAAGAAAACTACCTTGGCACCTGCACTGGAAACAAGCCATAAAGGCCCAAATATCTGACTGAAAAATCTGAAAATCATGAACATTTTAGAAATTGTGTAGAAATCCTCCAGAGTATGGCCAGTTTTCCAATGTTTAAATTACCTTTCTTGTTACGATAATGCACTAAAGAGTGTTTTCTTGTTCAACTCACAGTCCCACTCACTTAAATGTGTCTGTACTTGTGAGTAGATGCCAGCGAACTTTTTATAATGCTATAAACCAGCATTAAATAGATGCAGTGCTTCTCTGCTGCTCTTGTAGTTCTCTGTATTCTCTGTATTTCCTTCCTCCAACAGCTTTCCCTGTCTCTTCCTCCCTCTCATTCCCTCTTTCCTTTGCCAACGCCATTCAGGCTTAGCGTCTGGCAAACAGGCAGAGGAGCTTATAGGATGGACAACATCTCTCTGTGTGCATGTGTCAGGGGGTCTGTGTGATGCTGAGGGACACTGGTGCAGCCTATTGTCTGAATCTCTCACCAGTGGATGTTTGACTTTGAAAACCATCACACACTGAAGAGTCTCTGCCAGATTTGTGTCTTTGGAGAGCTGCATTTGCTTCCCTTCCCTCTTCTGCTTCCTCCTTTTCTGTGATTGTCTGTTCGGTTTTTTCTACATCTCTATCTTTCTCTGGGAGTTTTTTGTGTTCTTGTTTTGGTTTCTATTGTTTTCACGTCTCCCCGACCATTGCAGACTTTGCTTTGGATTTAACCTGAAAGCCACCTTGTTAGGGCTTATGCGGATTGATGGATTAATTTGTCTCAGGGAATGGAGCACAATTTGTTCGCCTGTGTTGTCAGACACTACACAATGCCGGCGCACATTAGCTCTTCACAGCCAACATTAGAAAATAATTCGAACCCTGAACTAACAGTTCTGTTTTTCATTTCACCCCCTGTGCATTATGGGCGCAGGTGTTCAATCTTGAATGCATTCTCAGACTTGGTCTTTGTTGTGTGTTCATCACATGCTGATGTGTCACTGTTTCTCTGTGTTGTGTTGGCCACTCTGTTGTATATTGAATGGCCTTTGACCCTTCCCCATCTCCTCAAGTAAGCTAATAAAGGTGAGAAGTAATCAGGAGATGGTCAGTGCTGTCGTTTCTTGCTGGCGCAGTCATTCATCTCTCTCGGGCTTCATGTAGTGATCACTGACATGTGCTGGTCCTTATTTTATATCAGGTTTAGGAGGAAGAAAGGCCATTCGTTTCCCTCAATTAACTGTCAGATAATATTTTGAGGGAAGTCAATATCTACTGAATAAATGTACAGTTCTTAGGTCTTTGAGATCATGATTAATTGCCTGGCAAGCACAGTTGGGTTAAAAATAACAGCAGTCCAACTTCACTAATCAGATCAATCGGTGTTTCTCTGTTTTATATTTGTAGATGGCAGTTTTTTTAGCAGCAGGTGTAGTAGCATAATTGAAAACCAACAGACCCTTCAGCCATGGGATGCTGGACAGAGATGCTTCCCCAACTGAAATTTGAGTAAAATAGTTTTTCTAGACATTCTCTAGAACTGCTTAGTTTGATTTAAAAGTTAATTGGAGAGGGGAAAGCATATAAATAAGTGCATAAAATGATAGGCTGCTCAGTTGAAATGATCTTAAATGGTTTGTAGTGGAAACCAAAACTAGGGATGCCTGGAAAACTACCGTTTATTTCACGACTCAGCCAGTTATGAGCTCCAGCTTCAGATAAGTTCGGTGCTGTAACAATAATGAGATGCGCTATGTGTAGCCAAGTTATTGCCAAGAAGTCCACTTAAAGTCCCGTTCTGTAAAAAATGTCCTGGGCCGAAGAGGTTACAGTTTGCCGAAGAACCTATAGATAAATGGGGCAACATTTATAGACTAATGAAAAGGAGATTGTTCTTTTTGAGTTCCCGAACACAAAATGTAAGCAACAGTACACTGTAAAGCATGGTGCCTCAGGCATCATGGCACAGAATCTCCATCTGATTCAGATTCTATGGCATGACCTTATACAGCTATTCATGCTTGAAGACCCTCTAGAGTTGCTTAATTAAAACGTTTCTTCAAAGAAATGTGGGCTAATTTTCCTCCAAGGCAACGTAAAAGACTCATCGCCACTTACCACAAACGCCTGATGGCAGTTGTTGCAGCCGAGGGTGGGATAACCAGTTATTAAGCTTAGAGGAGGATTCATTTTTCACACAGTAACCCCAGTTGTTTTGAATAACTTTTTTTTCTCTTTGATAAATTTAATATTCTTTTGAAAACTGCAAATCTTTGTGGATGAATTAATTAGAATTTGTCTGAAACCTTTAAGTTTAATTTAAAAAAGGGCAAACACACAAGAATTCTGTAAGGGAGGAAACACTATCTCAAAGTACAGCGATTTTAATGTGCTATGTAAATAGCTGGCCGTCACAAGTGGGTAATACCACAAGTTTAACTGATTTATTAGAGAAAATCGACAGTTGTAGTTATTTTTCTGAATTAAGTTACGTTTCTGATGGCTGCTTTGCCTTTTAAGTGCTATGTTGCTTCATTAATTATGACAGCCATGTGGAACAGCAAAACCTGATTTCTGTTTGGAAGTGGAAACCGCTCCAGAAACCCTTGCTTATGTTAATAAGCTCTTCTCCACATCTGACATCATTACAAAGCAAATACACACATGCAAACTGACAAATATTTATACATAAATCATTGAAAGTAAACGGTCATGTCATTGCACTGAATACATAGTTTCATAGTTTATTATGTGAGGAATTCTGTGTTTATGTCTTTCAGTTAAGCCCACCGCTGGGTTGGGTTGTATAAGAGATGTGATGTAATGTATTTCATAAATATTAGCCTATTTCTACTCATAGGAAAGCAACAGCAGCTGAATTTTATCCCAACTAAAACACCAGTCTTCTTCCTTTATTATTGCACATGTATAATAAAAGAGATAAAAATAGTTGTGTTCTTTATTAGAGGCCTCAGTGTTTTATTTAGTGCTCCAGAAATTGGGTCTGTTGGTAAGTGTACTGGCTTGTAAGCTGAAGCCTGCTGATAAACTGCTCCTTGGTGTAATTTTGACTTTGAAAGTAGCCCATTGCTTTTTCTGCCAACAAAGTAGCTTTGGGATCGCTTGGCATTCTCTCTCTCTCTGTTTATGGGTTTATTTTTTATTTAATTGTTGTTTGCTGTTCTTTTCTTTCTTTCCTACTTTGTCTTTGCTCTCTTGCCATTCCCATCCTCTCCCTTACCTTGCCAGGATTGCTGTCTCAGTTTTTCTTTATCCATCTCCTCCAACAGTTTTTGTTGTTTCTTATCCCACTTTCTGACCCTACCCACCTCCCCCAAACCATTTTGATATCTTGTCTTTCTTGGCCTTCCTCGGTCTCTCAAAAAGCTGCTTAATACTATCTTCTTGCAGTTGGGCCGCAGTAATTACATTTCTGACACAATTCCTGCTTATCACAGCAAAAATGTTTGTGAGAAACTGGGGAGAGACTGAGAGTGTGTGAGTGAATGGTCAGTGATCGCCCTGTGTGTGTGTGTTAGGTTGTACAAATGTGTGTTTTATGTTTATTCCTCAATAAATCAACTAAACATCACATAACGTATGAGGGCAAACCCAATCCTCTGAATTTAGATGCAGAAGTCAGTTCACATGCTGGGAGTTCCTTACTTTACACACAGTTGACCTCAAAATTTGCTGACTGTTTATGAGGACTGAACCTTTTTTATTTTTAAATAAACACATCATACATATTTAATAACCCTTGAACATTTTCACATTTTGTTACATTACAACCACACACCTCAATGCATTTCATTAAGTGTTTATTTGATTTACCAGAACTAAGTAATGCAAAATTAAGTGGAAAAAAACCCCATGTTTTTTCTTGAAGACTTTTGACAAATGAAGATCGGAAACATTTGCAGTTCATATATTTAGGCTCGTTTACTCTGATACCCTTAAATAAAAGCTACTGGTACCAATTGCCGTTAGGAGTCACTTAGTTAGACATTTCAGTGAAACTGTGTAGACCACCGCAACTCCAATAGAGTTGGGATGTTGTATAAAACTAGATAATAACAGAATACAATGAGTTGCAAATCCTGTTCAACTTATATGCATTTGAATGCACTACAAAGACAAGATATTTAGTGTTCAAACTGATAAACTTTATTGTTTTTTTGCAAATATTCACCTATTTTGAATTTGATGCATATCTCAGCATAGTCACATTTTAATTTAATGTTGTTTTAACATTTATACTATCTTTGTGAATACATTTTTTGATTATTAATCAGTGAAAGTTGCTATAAATAACATTTATTTACTTACATACTTTACAGGATAAATAGAGCTAAGAGGTTATTTTAGAGAGCATTAGTGAATAAACAGCATCATGAAGACCAAGGAACACACCAGACAGATGAGGAGGAAGCTGTTGGTTGGGTTATAATCAATGCAAAGTTATAAACAATGTGTCACGTTTTGGACATCAATGGAAAGAGTCTGCTGGGGGCTGAACCTAAGCTGGAAGGCTCGGCAGAGAGAGCATTCATCATAGGAGTAGCCAAGAGGCCCATGGACTCTGTGGAGGAGCTGCAGAGATTCAAAGGTCAAGTAGGAGAATCTGTGGAATAAAATACTCATTGTTTATTTAACAAGCTGGCGTTTATGGAAGAATGGCAAGAAAACAGCCATTTTTGAAATAAAGTCAAGAGAAGTCCCAGCTACAGTTCAGCACAAACTATGTTTAGCAGAACTTTGGATGAAACTGCTCTGGTCAGATGAGATCAAAAATGTTACTTTTTGGCGTACTTGCAAAATGCTTTGTTTGGCAGAAGGTTTTTTGCCAAACAAAGCACAACGCGCGACACTAATCAGGACAACCCCATGTTGAAACATGGCAGCGGCATTATGATGATGTGCGGATAACAGGAAAGCTGGGATCTTAAATAAGTGAAATAAAGAAGTTGGCTCATGCTGCTTCAGCCTCTATTGTTATGAAAATGTTGTTAGCAACTACGGATATCTTGGCTTGTGGAGTGTAAGATCCCTGATTACAGCGGGAATAAAGGAAAGAAAAGTAGTCAAATCCTGTGTGAAATGATTCATGGTTTATTTGAGTTGTTCGGGTGTTACTGGCAGCTCTGATTAACTCTATTTTGAGTCTTTTAATCTATGGGATTATCTATTTATACATCACCCACCATTACTTGAATTAAAGCTTTGCTTTTCCACGTAGCTCTTAATTAATACACTGTGCCTCAGGCTGTTAGTGAAAAGCCTAAAGCCCAATAAAAAAAATCCTGGGTCTAAACACAAGTCAAATGTATTTGACTGTTTGTATTTGACTGATGTTAAAATCATTGAAGTAATTAATCTACACTCATACAACGTCAAATAAGATAAATCATTTGGACCTAATTGCCAACAGGGACCCATATCAGTGCACTGATATTCTCAAAATGATACTAATACTGTTGTTCACAGTGGTGATAACTGGGTTGTTGGGCCACAACTGCAACACTTAATCCAGTTGAAAACCGAGTTCTTTGTTATTTTGTTGTGGTTAAATGCAAATACATTACTTACAGATGGTGGTGAATGTAGATAAACAGCAATTTCCACTGGTACAGATACAGGCATGACAAGAAGTTAGTAACCATTATACGATTAATGCATGGTGAATGAAGCCTAGTGGTAGTGTGATGGCTTTTATAACTTCTAAAAGTATATAAACCTATGAAAATGTGACATTATGGACAAATTAAGTAAAACGTAATTTAGTTCTGGGGTTTATGTTTGAGCTGATCCTTGCCAGCAAATACAGTAGGTAAATAAACAGAGTTCATATTATGCTGTCATTGTGTTTTGTAGAAAAATGCAGTTAAAATGCAGATGGTACAAGTACATCCTCACTGCTTTGTTAAAAATTAAAAACAACCTTAAAAATCTGAAACACTGCATAGGGGTTCTTTACCACAGTTTGAGATTGATGGGACCGTTTTTTTTTCTATTTGTAAAACACAAAAAGGGCATTTTTCCCATAAACATTACTAAACTATCGACTAGTTCTTTGAACCCAATCAATATCATGTATCATTTTTCCTCATGAGCTGGATGTATGGTTACACCTCAGTATTTATGTATGTTTAAGACCTGATCAGTCTTAGATTAGTTCAAATTAAAATGTGGTGATGAATAAAATCCTGACTTAAAAAAATGCATGGATTTATTTCATAACTGGATGTTTGATGATGCACAATATCTCTGAATGGCAGGTCAGATGTGTTTATGGATGAAAGCCTCAGACTCTGTGGCCTTTGTCCATCTCTCTGAGAAGCAGGCTTGCATTATGCTTCTGCATACTTTTACCGTTTGTTATTACTCTTTGTGTGATTCTAGGTTTGGTTAATGGTTGTTTAAATAGATGTGGAAGTCACATCAGCCATCTCATCTTCTTTGCTCTGAAAGCACACAGACACACACAAGCATTAGTGTGTATAGGGAATCATTAGCTAAAGTGATGCAAGTTTAGCGATCATGAATCAAAGTGGCATCATATCGACAAGGCAGAGCCAGCAAGGAATCCAAAGTGTGTGTGTGTGTGTGTGTGTGTGTGTGTGAGAGAGAGTGTGAGTGAGGATTACCAGTATTTTGTGCTGGCAGCAGGCCCAGCTTTCCTCTCTTCGTCTTCCATTTTTCTCTGCTCTCCTTCCTACCACCAGGTTTTCCCTAGTGATATTCCCTGCAGGAAATTTAATTTGCTCTCCCCATCGCTCTCTCTGCTGACCATTGTTTCCCTATCTCACATATCGTCAGTGTCTGAGTTGTTTTAGGAGGCACATGTTGACAATCCCATTACTTTATTCTTCTTTGTTAGCTTGAATCCACAAAACTTGGGGGGAAAATCACAATGAGGATAATAGATAAGCTTCCAGCTCTAATGGTGACAATAAATATTTATCTTCATGAAGAATGCAGATTTATTGTGTTAAATAGTTCTCTTTATATTGAAAAAATGAAGTCCCGCAACATGTCTGGTTGCTCTCCTGTGAATATTTCCAACATGGTTCTGTCGTCGTAAACCTCTTTATCAACCTCTCTGCTTGATCCCTCCCTTACTCCCTTAGTAATATGTCTTGCACTACACTAGAGTTGAGATGATGGATAGAGAGCCAACAACTGTGAAGCCAACCTGAAATCCATCACAACCTCAACAACTGTGAATCTGATCACATCAGACTTTTTTCTTCTCTCTCCTCTCCAGAGTTCAGCCATCTCATGTTCTTTTTGGTCTCCAGTCAGCATCAACATGGGGTTGTAACCCAATCAGAACAAAGTACTACTAGGTGGTTGTTTGTATGATGAGACCAGAAGAAAGCAAGCAGTTTCCATCTGTCTCCATGCTGTGTGAATTCTTTGTTTTGTAGTAGCAGAACTTTAACAACTTTTTTCTGGTTTCCACCAGCTCCTTCAACTCCTGTTGAACTCGGCCCAACCCTTGGTCTTAAGAAGTCCAGTTCCTTGGAGAGCCTCCAGACGGCCATGTCAGAGGTCAATAAGAAAAACGAACTCCTCCCTTTCCACCGTCCTCGCACAAATATGGTCAGAGGAAGAGGATGCAATGAGAGCTTCAGGGCAGCTATTGATAAATCCTATGACGGCCCGGCAGAAGATGATGATGGTTAGAGATTTTCTTCATTTATGGTTTTTGTCACACAAGGTTTTCAATCTCTACAGTCAACATTTACTGGTAGCACTCCCAATTACAGCTCGTTAGTAGCATGTTAACAATAAGGTTATAGTTGGGTTACAAAATTTCAACAATTTGGCAGCGGTATGTAATTACCAACGTTATTACAGTTGAACTACCTGGTAGTACTAGCGTTAAATACACTGTTATTAGTTTAATGATAGAATACATTTTAGGTTTACCATATAATACGCGACTGCAAACTTATTACTATAAAATTACTCTCTAATACTAGCTTGTAAAAGGATATTAGGGTTAGGGTTAGGCAGCACTTCTTTGATAAAAAAAATGTAATATTTGCCTAAAAATTTGTAATTACAAAAAATATTAGTGAAATTACCTGGTAGTAACAGCTTGTAATAAGATGTTAGTCATAGGGTAATTGATAATAATATAAAATAAAGTAAAACCATGTAACGAGATGTTAATAATGGACTAATGGTTTGGTATTTAAATGTAATAATGGGTTAATATTATGTTACTGTGAAACCTATGAGTATCCAGTTACCTAGAAGTAACAGCTTGTATTAAGATGTTTATAATGAAGTTACAGTTTGGTTAAAAAAAAAAATAAAAAAAAATAATAATAATAAAATATTATGTGCTTCCAGCATTATTACGATGTCATTACCTTGCATCCTAAGAAAATGTTATTAACTGGGTTACAATTTTGATAATATTATGTAACTATTGAAGTTATTACAGTGTCATTGCAAAGAATTAATAGCTTGTAATACAGAAATTAATGAAGTAATTTGTTAATAATAATAATAATATTATAATAATTATATAATAATAATAATCCTTAATAATAATAATATTACTTGGGTAATATTATGTATTTACCCCAGTCTGACCTATTGCTCGCACTTCCTTGATATAATTAGCACCTTATGGCTGCATCAGCATTAATTTAACATGAGAAATGTACGAATAAAGTGACATGTGCATATTTAGAAAAGAAGGAAGCATTTCTCTCACACTTTGTGAATTATCACATCATATCAAAGCTTACTCAGGATTTCAGTTTTAGCTGTTTAAGGATGAAGAAACTTGAACAGGATCGTTGGTTACGTACTGTAACCCCAGATTCTTTGAGTATAGGCGCAGCCCTTTAAGGCTATCGCTAGTGGGTTTATCCCTTAGCGCGCAGCGCATCACTGAAACTTTAGTCCACGCCCACCTGCTGTGTGGGCCCCACCCCGGTCCATATAAATTACGGTGAGACCGGACAAACGGCTCTCAAAATAGCTTTTTTTCTTCAGCCATTCAGGAACCAGTGAGGCCCAGATCTTAAAGGGCTGCGCCTATACTCCTAGAATCTGGGGTTACAGTACATAACCAACGTTCTATTTTGTATAGGCTTCGCCCTTTAAGGCTATTGCTAGTGGGTTAAAGGCGAAGCAGGATGTAGTCTATGCCTCACTGGGTCCATCCAGACCACAACTGAATATCTGCTCGCCTAATGACACCAAAAAAGTCAGCCTTCTGAATGCGTAATTACGCACGGCAAGCGTCTTGTGCATCACAATGAACAAAGAATATCTCTGGTCAGGGAAAGGCTGAGATAACAGACCTGCTGCTGTCATAGGAAAACGAAGGTTACGAACTGTAACAGTGTAACGATGAGCAGAGCAGGTCAAAAATCTCCATGAGGGAACGTGGAGCCAGATCAGCAGCTGGATCAGGCGTAATGATGCAGCAGAACAACCTCGTGTGCCACAGACAACACAACAGAGGTGAATAACCTCTGTTCACACGGAGGCTTAATGAATACAGCCGCAGTGACAATAACATCATAAGTCACAAACAGTGGCTGATAATAATATTACGGCACCCTGCGTCTGCATGCAGGAAGGGTGACTCAATAATAAATGCAACGAAATAATAATCATTCTGTCAGAACGCTGAGAACAGAATGAGTCATGGAGAAACCTGACACATCTTGCAGGTAGAAACGAATAAATTAGCATGGAGATGACCATGAGGCTGCTGTGCAGATGTCCTCCACCGTCATTCCTCCATGCAGAGCCGTGGAGGATGAAATCCCCCTGATTGAATGAGCTCTGAGATTCTCTGGAGGA
>JAHUTJ010002573.1:0-12244 GCA_036250325.1 Characodon lateralis | reverse complement strand
TTCAGTTGTTTCACACTTTTTTGTTCAGTATATAATTCCACATGTGTTAATTCATAGTTTTGATGCCTTCAGTGTGAAGCTACAATATTCATAGTCATGAAAATAAAGAAAACTCTGAATGAGAAGGGGTGTCCAAACTTTTGGTCTGTACTGTAGGGCGCCAGCAAATTACATTAGCCCTCCACCCCGGCCTCAAGTATTTTGCAGAACCTAACAGGAGTTCTTCCAGGATTGCCCTGTATTTAGCTCCATCCATATTCCCAGAAAACACCACAACCTTCTCTGTTGCTGCTGAGGAAAAGGCATGATGCTCCCACTACCATGTCTCACTATGGAGAAGTGTGTGTTCAGGTTCATATGCAGTGTTAGTTTTCTGTAGCAGAGACCATTTTGCATTTAGGCCAGAAAGTTTAATTTTGCTCCCATCTGACCAGGGCACCTTCTTCTATGTTTGCTGTGTCCGCGACACACTTTGTGGCACCCTGCAAATGGAACTCTTATGAGTTTCTTTCAAAAATATCATTTTGTTTACACTCTTTTCCACACAGCACATTCTCTCACCTGAGATGTGTATCTCTGCAGCTCTTCTAGAGTTACTAGGGTCCTCTTGGCTACTCCTGTGATTAACGTTCTCCTTGCTCCGTCTGTCAGTTTAGGTGTACGACCAACTAATGGTAGGTTTGTGATTGTTTGTTGCTCTCTGTGTTCCTTGGTCTTCATGACGCTGTTTGTTTGCTATTGTTCTCTAACAAACCTCTGAGGCCTCTTCAGAACATCTGGTCGCCAACAGCTGAACTTTAATCATTGGTTTTAAAGGCAACTAGTTGCACTGGTTTTAATTCTGGGCTGTCAAGGTAAAGGGGGTGGCGGGATGAATACAGAAGCACTTTGGAGAATTTAGATTGTACTTGGTAATAAAATAGAAAAAAAGGTATAATTTGTATGATTTGACTGATGCCAGTCTTGTTGAGAAGGAAAAACAACCAAGGTAAATGCATCAACGAGCCAGAAAATGAAAACCAAGACATGCTGGTGAACCAGACAAACCACCAGACATGGTGGGCCTTAAGAAAATAGCTGAGGAAGGACTCCAAACAAAAATAAAAAATGAAAAAACAATTTTTAATACGTACTAAATGAAATGTTTTCTTTTCTAGCTCAGGAAATTAAACTATAATTTATTTCTACTTTCAGATTTCACAACAAATTGAATCATTTACATTTTACAAAGGAAAAAAAAAACATTTATTTTGTAGAAAGAAAACCGGGAGAGTCTTTTCCATAGATACGGAGATATTTTGAAAAATAAAACATTAAATTACTTTTACCATTACATTGTACCATTGGTGTCCTTCTGTTCTAGATTTTCTTTGCAGATATTGCATAAAAACATGCATAAAAACTGCTTAAACCACCCTTTTTATAATAAAAACATTTCTTATTTGGGCTTGCAGGGTCCAATAGAAAGATCATTTCCACCAGGGCACTCAGGCCCCCTCAGATGTTCTTTGACATTGACCTGATTGATTGTGGCAGCATAAGGAGCTGTGCCACATGTTTTGGTTGATAATGGTGACTGACTGGGGTGAAAGTCAATTATTGGGAAATCATCTTGAATATTTCTTCCCCGTCTGGAGACCAATAGACGCTCAGTAAAAGCCTTCAGCATTATTGGAGATTCCTTTCATCTCTCCCAAGATCCGTTTAATTTCCTGCCATTTGGAAAAAAACTATCGTCACTTACAATAAAGAACAGCCAGAAAGTGCCGTCCCATTCCTCAGGGAATAACACTACTGAACTCTGATTGACATGGTTATCACAACAGTTATTTTTTAATTATTGAACATTTTACCAGACTGTATGTCATGCAAAGCATTGTTTTGTGTCTTTGTTGTATTTTCCTCACATTTTTCTGTGTGAAACTGCCATTTTATTGTCCGTTTTCCTTCTCTCTTACAGTCTCCTGTGAGGAGCTCTAGTGGGGAGTGGTCACTGTCAGAGCTAGATGTTTTGCTGCTGGCAGGAACCGTCGGTCACACGCTCAGCTTGGCAGCGAGCAGTTTTGTAGAAGAGGAGCATCAAACCTGGTACTTCCTGCTCAACACGCTCTGTCTCGCCGTCTTCCAGGACGTGTGCAGAAAGTACTTCAGAGAACAGAGAGGCTCTGGAAATGAGGAGGAGCATCTCCTTCCTTCCAAGGACCGTCACTCCTCTGTTCACCCCAAACCAGAGATCATCTCAGAGAAATGGTTAGCTCTGGCCACGCCACCCTTTACTCTGGTTTGCTGCCGGCTGCTTCGCTCCCTCAACCAAACAGGAGTGCAGTGGGCCCACCTCCCAGATGTCAGTCATTGGCTTAACAGGTTGGTTCTATTGGACTAGTGATTGGATGAGTAGGTGCTAATGTTGCTTGAAACACTTCATGTGATTATGTTTTCGTACTTCCTTTGCTATAAATTCTAAATTGAATTTAAAACGTCAACTCTGGATGCCTATTACGGGCAACATTAAAACAAAGACATGGGAGACTAGTGTTATTGCATTGCTGGTCTGACTTCCTGCTTATTTTTAAACTCAGTGTTTGTTTTAAATAAGCAGACTAAAATTGGAACTAACCCTGGAGTTATTAAAATAATATAGACTTCATTGATCTCACAATGTGTCTCGATCCGTTTTCGTCTTGGTTCTTGGTCTCTGTAAGACCACGTCCTGCCCAGAAAGAAATCTTTTTCCATCTGGCCTAGCAAGGGGTGGGTGCTTGGTGAGAGTTAAAAACCAGTTGAGGCAGAACAAAATGAATGTAAATAGGCAGGATTTCATATTTAAGGAGAGAAATTCAGCAGTCACTCTGGAATTAATTTATTATTAAAAGAAACAAACATACTAGTGTTTCTAAAGCCACATTCGGCATGCTCAGTTACAAAGCAAATAACTTTTCACTGTCTGCCTGTCCACCTACAGCTAGTCATAACATATCAATATAACCAGTCATTTCCTGTTCTTCAGGGGAAGAGTTTTAGTCATTGAAAGATAAAGGTTATTACATATTGTAGCGGCCATAATTGAACTGGTTTAGTGTATTTCACATGAAGCTAATTCTGTAATAGCAGCACGTCTTGCCAGACATTTAGAAAAAGGATTTACATTTGAATACAACATATGTCTCGTCTGCTGACACTGATGCCTTTCAGATTTGTTTTTCTGGCTGTGAAACTGACAGGACCCTCCACTTTGTATTTCAAGGAGGGAAGATAGCAGTCTGTGATTGCTCCAACTGTAGAAAACTGTGATTTCACAGGGAAACTGTGACTGTTCTGCAGGACATTAATATTCCGACAACAGCACAGGCTGGTGGGATCATAGTTTGTTCTTGAACATGCATCACATTGTGGAATAGAGATGTGGATTCTGACCTTTCCTCAGTCCAATGTTGCCCTTTCTTCCTACCTGCTCTCCCTGCTGCCTGTATAATGAGATCTAGGTAGCCATGTGCCTCGTCTCGTCTCAAAACATCCAACTTACACAGCTGTCTGATCCAGCTAATGGCTAAATACACAGCTTCTGCTCAGCTTTGATGTGTCCTTTGAGGCCTTATTATTTCTTGTCCGTGCTCAGCGTGGCGTAATTTCTTACGGTATACTCCTAAATCCAGTAAACAGCTTAAAATGGATCTTCTTTAGGTTTTAAACTGATGCTGCAGGATATGACTGACAGTGTTTCATATTCTAAATACTCTACTTCAGTCATCAAGTGTTTTGCTTTGATCATTTTAACTGATTTGACAGGATGAATTCTTGCTCATCCTGTCTTGAGATGTAAATAGTTGACTACAGTCAACAGTGTGCACAAACATCCGAAATATATATATATATTTCCGAATTAAATTTCAAAGGATCTTCCTTATATTAGGCTGCAGGTTGTTTCTTTCTCACCTCCCATGACTTTTTGTCTGTTGTCATTTTTCAGCTCTGAACACAAGATGATACTGTCCATGCTGTCTGTGTTCTGCTTGCTCCTCATCTACCTCCTGGTTCAAAGACACTGCTCGCTGGTCTCGAAGGTCGCCCTGGCGCTCGGACTCCTGGGCGTCTACAGCTACCGGGCAGCTGTGGGCAATGTCCTGTTTCCCTGGCAACACTCCGGTCGAACCATGTCCAAGTAAGTTTTCCGGCCCGCGGGGATGTGATTTAACTCGCTGCAACGACTTGCAAGTTTCTGTCCCCTGATAGGAACCTGATTTAAAGAGCAGAAGTGACTTAATACACTGTGATGCAAATGAGTTTTATGGGCTATAACGTGTGTCATCTGGGACAAACACTAGGAACACATCATTAACTGAGATGATGAACTGCTGAGGACTTGTGGTTTTTTTTGGGGGGGGGGGTTTGCCCTGCATCTAGCTACAGTAAATCCTGCTGCTCCAGGGTCTCTTCCAGCCATAAAAAAAATCTGACAGTGTTTTAAATTAAACTGATTACACTGAACCGAGCTGTGACTGTTGATTTAAATTGGCAGCCAGCGAGAACTGCTTTACTATCGACAGCTATTTTTTTCTCTTTTCAGACATCTTTTCATCAGCCCCACTGTTTCCTCCCAACTCGTGTAATTGATGTATTGATGTATCTGAAGTTTCATTTTTCCTACACAGAACAGTGAGCTGCTTAGTCGTGAGTGATTTATATCAGTGCACCTAAATGAATTAGAATGTTGTCTAATGTGTGTTTGTTAAAACTCAGTTTGTATGGATTCATTACACAGAGTGATTTATTTCACGTTTATGGACCAAAACCTACAATTCAGAAATCAAAATATTTCATTAATCATTAAACAATTATTTTTAATGTAGAAATGTTGGACTAATGAAAAGTATGTCAGTATACTGTACAGTATCTGGCCTGTACTTGGTCTGGGTCCTTTTGCATTAAGTACTGCATCAATGCAGTCTGGCATGGAGGCAATCAGCCTGCGGCACTGCTGAGGTGTTCAGAAAGCCCAGTTTGCCTTACTGCTGGCCTTCGGCTCATGTGCATTGATCATTCTGGTGTCTCTCCCCTTCCTCTTGACAATAGCGCTTATTGTCCTTAAGGCACAGGTCCCAAACTGCAGTCCTCGGGTGGCCAGTGTCCTGCAACCTTTAGATGCGTCCCTGGCCAGCACATTTGTATCAATGCCTTAATCACCTGCTCAGCATGCAGTCAAGTTCTGCAAAGACCTCCTAATGACCTAATTATTTGATTCAGGTGTTTTGTAACAGGCACGCATCTAAAAGTGGCATTCTAATGGAGGAGTTTGGAGCTTTGAGTCCCCTGCTCTGTGGAATCAGGGAAGCATGAAGTGCTCTAAAACATCCTGTTAGAAAGCTGCACTGACCTTTGATTGGATAAAAAATAGTGGACCAACACCAACAGATCTCATTGCACCCACATCGTCACTGAGGTCCCCTGTGGAAACTGAACACTGGACTTAAAGCATTGTGTATTCAGAGCCTCTCAACTCTTTCTCCAGACTCTAAGTCCTTGATTTCCAAATTAAACTTTATTTTCATCGGAAGAGAGGACTTTGGACAACTGAATTTTCACTCTTTCTTTTCTTAGCCCACGTACACAGACGTTTAACGTTATTTCTGGTTTAGAAGTGGCTTAAAACAAGGAGCGCAACAGTTGTAGCCCATTTTCTGTATACCTCTAGCCGCAGTGGCCCCTGAAGCTCTTAGTCCAGCTTTAGCCAGCAACTTATGAATCTCCTTATGAAATTGCTGAAAGGGTTTTGCTTGCCAATCATCTCAGGGTGTTCTGATACAATCAAAAAATGACTATTATGAAGCAATAACCTCTGCCCCGCATGTTTAAACAGCCCATACACACGGCTAGATCCCATCAATTAGCTTTGACAACACTAGAGAGCAACCTTTTGTTGTTTTTTATTTTATAGCTTTTACTTGTTCTTCTATGGAACTTCTGCATTAATTATATTCCCCAAATTTCTTAGCTCTTTAAAAGCTGCCGCCTTATTATTATTATTATTATTATTAAGAACTAAATCTTGTGTGGAGTATACTTTTCTGATCCTGCAAAAACCCACTGGCATGTCCCTGCAGAAAGAGTCATCCCTTCTACATGCTCAAGCAATAATCAAGCATACTAGGTGCATAATCATGCAAATTTTCTACACTAGATGATAAAACAATTCATCTGGTACCAGCCCTTCAGTGTCCAGTGCTTTCAAGACAGTTTCTGTGAGCTTGAACTCGGCCTGAATAATGACATATGTTAATGAGAACTTTAAGCATTAATCTGGATTCATGTAGACAACTTTGCTAAATGTATGTAATATTATCATGGAATCTATATTTACTAGATGCTCTTAGCGTGGTGCTAAAAAAGAGAAAACTCAGCTTGCAGTTGCTAAGTGTTATATTTCACTCCTCAGACTACTAGTTGGGCTCAGAGTTATCATCTACTGAACCCCGTCAGAAAATAATGAGTGTTGAGGATTGCGCACAGCTTTCCGGTCTACTTTTCATGACCTTTCCTCATCTCCCTCCAGTACCTGGCCCTTTCTATCTTTTTTTTCAGTTCTCCCTGACAGTCTCTCTTACCTGTTCACCTAATTAACAGCTCAACCTGTCATCCATTCACTGACACCCGACAAAGCCATGCGGGGTCTCGGCTGCTTTTGATGAACTTCGTGATTGACAAGGGTGAACAACACATTCAGCTTTTTATTTGGACCTCAAGACCCTGATTATTACAGTGCTCTGCTCCAGAGTTTTTACTGTAGATTTAGCCTGTGTCATAAAGACAAACATCATTCTTTGATTTGAGATTCTGACAAACGGTTCATCACAGGAGCAATAACACAAATCGGCCACAATAGTTCAACCAGCTGTTGGGTGGCATAAATTACGTTGGTCAACATGGTATAAAATAGCCAGTGTGGTTCTGTGAGCCGCTGTTCATTCAAACTTTTGATTAAAATTATTGTAACTGTATTTTTAAGTACATAAAATGCAAAGAAATAAAGCTTTTATAAAAAGCCCAGCGAACACCAACGCACTAACCCTTTTTAATTGCTAAATTAGGCTAAAATAAAAGGCTCTGGGTGACACTAAACAAAGAGCCAGTTTGGAGCTATAGGGAAGCCAAGCTGAGTGTTTGACCAAGAAAGAAGCGCGTGCTCTAAAACAACCAACTTTCAGCTCGACTGAAAGTCACAGCTGCCCACATGGACAAACCAAATGTCTTCTGGAGAAAGGTTTTATGGTCATATGGGTAAAAGTTTGCGCTACAATATTTAGCCATAGTTAAAGGAACTCTGTTCCTTGTTGGAGCAGTCAAGGTGAGGCTTTTACACTTGGAAGGTGAACTAAACCCGATGTAGAAGCATAACCCTCACTCAAGACAAATGTTGAAAAATGCCACCAAAGTGGGCAGTGCCAAAAGACACTTAGGGGCACTGCCAGGTGTTGGAATAAGCTCATGGGGTTAAGCCAGGGTGTGGTCAGGAGGACAAGAGTGAGCAGAACAATGCTAGTAGTTTCGCCACCGATTGGTCTTTTGAGGTGGAGGATTTTTCCGCGCCTTCGTCACCAGAGGTTAAGGGAGGTTTTGTGGAGCCCAGCAATCCTGAGCCTTATCAGTTGGAGCTACTGGCTCAAGGCGCTTATGTCGAGGAAGTGGAGGACGGAGTGGGTCCATTTTCCGAGTGGAAAAGTGATGTTAGTCTTATTGCTAACATGGGCTAATGTTGAAAGCAGTAACAAACTTTTCAGAAAGTTTACATTTACAAGAATGCCCCAGTACATTTCTTTATTCATCCTTCCTTCAATTATATGAAGTCTGCCAGTACCATATGCGATAAGTCAGCCCACACCATGATCTTCCCACCTGCAAACTTACTTTTGGCATTCTGTTTTTGAGGTGATGTGCAGGATTTTCTTCCTCAAAACATGGACAGTGCAATGACTTCCAAAGAGTTCAGCTTTGGCCCAATTTGGCCAAACTACGGTATATTTTCCCAGTATTTCAGTAGTTTATCCAAACTTTAAACCATCTTCAACATGCTTTTTCTTCAGCAGAGGAGTCTTGCGCCGTTGATCATGGTGGTGGAGTGCAATGTTTATTGTTTTCATTGGGAAAAGCTAAATTAGGGATTTCCGGTTCTTTCCAAAGCTTTCTGCTAATGCTCCTTGGCTCATGGCCAAGTCTTCTGATTATTCATTTTACTCCACTGTCAGGTATCTTATTATATGCATCTGGCCATAGCTGTTTTTTTGTAAAATTCCATTCTTTCCACTTCTTAATTATGACCCCAATTGCACTTACTGGAACATTCAGAATTTTAGAAATGCAGGTGTTGCCACTGCCATTTGTGTGTTGTCGCGATACATTTTTTTTGAAGGTCTCTTTGCTTTTTCCAATTGTACCACTCCATGCAATACTTTGGTAATAAAAAACCTTTTCTCATTTACCTGGCTGCACTCGCAATGTTCACACACCTATACACCAATCTAGAAGCAACTTGGGGTTAAATACTTTGCACAAGGGTACATTGACATTTGACGGATGCAGCTGGAATTGAACCCACAACTCTTTGATTGCAAGACAACGAATTTCCCCTCCGAGAAACACCCAGTAGGATCTACGATCAGGATAAATAATGAACCAGCACTTCACTAATCTTGCCTTTGTGGGAAAGTTAAAAGAAAAAAGCAATTGTTGAAAATCCACCATAAAACGTTCTCTTTGCAAGTTGCCACTAGCCATGTGGAAGAATCTGCTCTAGTCTGACATCAAGCTGAACACACCATCTCCATGGTAAAACATGGTGGTGGCAGTATCATACTGTGGGGGTAATATTCTTCTGCAGGGAAAGAAAAGATGGTCAGAGTTGACAGGAGCATAGATGGAGCTAAATGCAGGGCAGTCCTGCAAGAAAACCTGCAAGAGGCTGCAAAAGACTCAAAAATGGGGAGAAGGTTCACCTTCCAGGAGGACAACAATAGTAAGCAAACAGCCAGAGGTGCAGTGGAATGGTTTAGATCAAAGTCTAATTATGTGTTAGAATGGCCCAGTGAACATCAAACCTAAATATAATCAAGAATCTGAGGCAAGACTTACAAGTTACAGTTCACAAGTTAGCACATGGCATAGCAGCAGAGTGGGTTCCTGATTTATTGAAGATATTGGACTCGGACCTTGATTCCTGACCTAGGGACCTTTGCTGCATATCTTTCCCCTTTCTTTCTCTGCCCATTTCCCACCTAGTTACTATTAATAAAGGTCACTAATGCCGGAAAAAACTTTGATTGCTGTTTACAGAAATCCATCATTCATTTCTGACTCAACGTGAGCTGTTTAGCATAAAGAATGGTGAAAACTGTCATCCCTCACACCTGGAAGAGACATACCCCAAAAGGCAGCTATAATTGTGTTGAAAGGGCCTTCTACCAAGTATTGACTCAAGGAGGCAATTACAAATGCACGCTATACTGTTCGGTTCTTATTTGTTAGATATTCTGAAAGCCATGTATTATCATCATCATCATAATCATAATTTTTTTCTTCCAAATGGGAAACTCAGTTTGCGAATGGTCTTCCAGAAATTACAGAACACCAATAAAACATTTATCTAGCACCCAACATCCCACTCAATACAAAACCATACCATACAAATTACCAAAAATATCTCAATGTTTGTACTGTTTTGTTCTCAGACGGAGGGTGAGAAAACTTTCTAAAATCAATGACCATGTCCTGTTTCAGTGCTCAAGTATAGATGGACTTCCTCAGACCAGTCACTCCCCCTACCAGCCATGCTTGTCCTCATCACCGTTCAGACTAACAATAACTATCATCTGCAAATTTGTTGTCCTATTTTTTTTTCCACTTCACAATTATGCTCTACTTTGTGTTAGTCTATCACATAAATTCCCAATAAAACACATCAGGGTTTGTGGTAATAATGTGTTAAAATATGAAAGCCTATGGAGAGCACTGTGAATGACGGGCAGCCTTATGTTTTACATTACACGTCATTATAGCATTTAAGCAGGTATAGAAGGAATATAGATTAGCATTAATCCTTAAACACTGACAACAACTGCAGCAAAAGCAGAAAGCTCCAGCAGGAAGTTGCTTGACATCAAAGCAGCCGGCTGGGAGCCAAAGCTGCCAGAACCTCTGTACGTCATGACCAACGTTGGCTTCCCTCTGTCGGCCTCCTCTGCATTTATGGTACATTTGTGACCCAGTATAAAGACCACAACAAGCATCCACACACTGCATTTGTGTTTGTGCATTTATGCGGCTAACGCCTGTACAAAAATATGACCCATTTTATCATGGACTGCTTGATCTGGCGAGGGACTGTGGTGCTGCTCCCCCAATTTAAAAATATTCATGCATACGGATCCCGCTTAAAAATGGAAATGTATTCAAACTTGTCTCAAAACACCTGTGAACTCTTACTAGAAACACACATACACAGACAAACACACACACACACTCAGAGGCTTCAGTTTTGTTACCCAAGCGGTAAACCACTTTAGAGCTGCATTTCAAAGTCAATTCTGTGTTAACAGAAATGTCGGTAAAAACCTTTAACAAAGGGTCATCCTCCACTAAGTCTCAGCATTGTTATGTGTGCTGTAACCAGGTTACAGCCTCAGAAAGGAGGTCGCTCTCCTTATAACATGAGGCTAAAGGAAAAGTGAGATTGACACATGGTGACAAAGCATTGCAGGTATTTGTCAAGTGGCTCGAGGCCAACGTCTTTCTGCAGCCAATGTTTTAAAGTCCTACTTAACCCCAGTTGTCACTTGGACTGGCCTGACTTTATCCCATAGAGAGGGGGGCTCGGACAAGGAGCACAGGCCCAGCTCTCTCCCTGCTGTCTACCTAGAAGTCTGCTTGTGGCACTGAATTTTGTTGCGCTGGCTGATTTAAAGTAAGCTCCAGCCTGGTGCAGGTGATTGATGAAGGGGATATGTCGAACATGTGAAGGGGATTGGACATGGTCTTACCTTTTCTTATTCGCCTGCTTGAGTGCCACTGCTTGTTACCAAGGTAACATGAAATCCAGGCAACTCTGTGGCTTGACAAGCTTCTGTTTCCTGTCCCCTGTTACTATTAAGATAAAAAAAAACAAAGTTGATAAGATGAGGATGGTTAATCCAGCAAAAACCACCCACTTAAACCTCTTTTTTTATTTGAATTACATACTCATGAATAAACTGAGAAAAAGTTAAATATGTAGGAAACAGCTCTTGTAAATTTGTTTATGAAGACTCCATTTGTACCCACACTTCATACAGACGCCATTTGGTCTCTTCCTATTTCCCATTTGATACCTATAAACAAAGTACCTAAACTTTATCATTCTAGTTAAGTATTTTCACGAACTATAGAGATAAATGGTTGTAAAATTGTCAAATCAGCCATATAAATGTTGTATTATTCAAAAACTTGTAAATAGCCAAAACCTGTATGGTGCTTTATCAAACCCAAGGACTCCAAAGCGCTTTTTACTATAATCATTCATCCACCCATTCATACACACATTCACACACTGACAGTGGTAGGCTATATTGTAGCCACAGCTACCCTGGGGCAGACTGACAGGAGTGGGCTGCCATACAATTGGGGTCACAAGGTCCGCTTTGGAAAACTTTGCATTCCAATTTAATTTGGTTCAGATTGCCATTTAGACTCTTAGATACCAAACCAAAAGTATAGTGCTGTGAAAAAAAGCATGCGCCATGGTGCCATTATGTCAAGTCACCCAGGCTCTGAAGCTGCAAAGCAGCCCTAAACCATCACATTGCCACCACTCTCCCATGTGGCTGAATTATAACAATTCTCCATTGACAGGCAGAGCAAAATTACCTTCACAGAGATGTAAAAGACTCATTGTCATTTAGTGCAATTGCTTAATTGAAGCCGTTGTCTACAAGGTTGGCACAACCAGTTATTAGGTCTAAGGTTTATAACTCTAAGGCTGAGCAGAGTTTTATATTTAACCATTTTTGCTAACAAATTCGTCCCACCGTCACAGCGTTGAGATTACATCTACAACCTGTATAGGTTTGACTAATATATATATATATATATATATACATACAGGGGTTGGGCAATGAAACTGAAACACCTGTCGTTTTAGTGTGGGAGGTTTCATGGCTAAATTGGACCAGCCTGGTAGCCAGTCTTCATTGATTGCACATTGCACCAGTAAGAGCAGAGTGTG
>JAHUTJ010002572.1:0-12249 GCA_036250325.1 Characodon lateralis | reverse complement strand
TATATGTCATTCCCAAGACGAATTGACGCTGTATTGGCCACAAAAGGAGGCCCTACACCATACTAATAAATTATTGTGGTCTAAAACCAGGTGTTTCAGTTTCATTGTCCAACCCCTGTATATGTGTGTGTGTGTGTATATATATATATATATATATATATATATATATATACTGCTAGATGCAATTCTTAATTTATAATTCATATACATTATATTTAATCTTTAGGTACAGAGATAAAATGGTTGCAAGATTACTGCTCCTCCCACTACAATCTTTTAATTGTGTGATCAGCCAAACAGAGGTGTGAATCATAATGGCTTCATTAGGAAATTGGACATAATTAAATACAATATCTAAGAGATGAAATTGTAGGAAAGAAACTAAAGTGAACAACTGATATCGGTCATGGTTGCAGACCTCATGCTTTTTACATCATATATTGGTCCTAAACTAAAAGAAATCCTTGGGATCGTGTATATTTGTGGCTCATTGCCTTGCCCTACTAATAGACCAACAATATCTGTAATTTGCTTTCTAAACCCCATAGTTGATGATTTAAACTAGATATGAAAAGTGATTATATTTTATATGTACTTTATTTTTGCCAGAGGACATAACTGCATCTAATGCTAGTCAGTTGAAGTAATAGAACAAAAATCCTGCAAGAGTAAAAATGAAATAAGTGGACTGTTGTCAGAGAAAATGCAGTTTTCATTTCTCTATCCTCCAGCTGGCCGTTACCTTGTCAGAATGAAACCTAATTTAAACATTATAAAGTCATGTTGGTGTCTCTGCAGACCTCTGGGGTGAAACAGCAGACTTATGACTTCTGTCTTCTTTCCCAAGGCAATCACAAACACCATAAATCACCAGGAGGCTGTCATATGTTTGTTAATGTGTTGCTCTGTTCCAACTGTGTTTGTGCTGCTGTGGTGTTGCTGCTAATTTTAGTAAAGGCAATTCCTCGTTAGGATGTATAAGAGCTGAATTAGCTTTGGACTTCCTTGGGAGTGCATGGAAGACCCAGCCTTTGTTGAGTTTGAAAGCATGCTCATCCATAATTCAGAGGTATTGGTAAATGGCTGTTTCCTGTTAAGATTCCACATTGCCACTTTTCTATTGGTGCAGTGTTGCTATTTGGATTCTAAGTGGTCAGTGTGGAAATACCTGATTAAATAAAATATAAAAATGAACCTTTCAGAACCACCAAGTATTATTTTTCAGCTTGTGGGTTTTTTGGGCTTAGGACAGCAAAGATGCTGAAGTTTTAAGGTTGAACTGTTGTGTTGTCTTTGCTTGCAATTTTCTAAAGTTAAATCATTTTTGTTAATGATGTCTCTTGGCCTCTGGGGTGGGCAGTATGGCCTCCAAAGTTCATCATGATTTAAAAAAAAAACTCAAAATATTTTAACCATGTGTTGAAATGATATAAAGTATAAAGATTTGATTGTTTTTGCAACTCGCAAATAGCGGCATATATTAGTTCAGCAATATGTTGATCGTCACGCTACTGCGGTTACAGAGACATCACCTGTAGCATGGAAACTCTGTGTAAAACTGAAACATTCTTTCCCTGCAGATGGTTTATTCTTTCTTCTGGTTTTGCTTTTTTCATACTTAAATGTTTCATATACGCAAACAGGTGTTGTCACACAAAGATCTGGAACGAAAAATACAAATGTACTGACTGTTTACTAAATGCTACCACATTCGCTGTGTGCGTTGGCCATGCCTCTCTTCACCATGTTGTTTCCAGGTATGAAAGTATTGCCTTTGTACTGGCCATGTGTTTATTCATACTCCTCTTCTGTTTCTGGCATATTTGGTTGTTCAGTTTTCACAAGACTGCCAATAGGCTCAGGCTTCAAAGGAGAAGAAGCGTGTATCACTTGAGCGAGGGTACAAAATAAGAGCAGGATTTGCTAAAATTATTTAAAAGGTTGTTGTTGTTTTTTTTGACCATTCGATTATTCATTTAATCATTTGGAGCAAAAATTTAGGTTGAACAATGACTCCTGTTTGTTGCATTGCCCTATTTCATGAGGTCTTAATGAATTGGCTGTAACAAGATTTGCTCTTTGGACAACAGAATTGATCTTTACGTTGAACTCTTTGCTACTTTTTTCTTTCCTTCTTCTTGTAGGGCTTTTAGTGAGACAGTGGATTCATCTGTCTTCCTCTTCTGTGCATTTCCTCTCAAACTAAACCAAGCCTTTATTTTCCACAGTTTGCAATAGCACATAATATGCAGAGTTCAATTTAAGGCACAGCAATACTAAACACAATTTGTATTTATAATTACTTGGATGTTTATTGTCAATAAGTGACTCAATGTCCCTGAATATCTGATTGGCTCACTGAATGAGATGCCTTTTGTTGCGATGGATGCCATCAGCTCGTTGGCCTGCTTCTGTTTGATACTGTGTGCCAGCTGCTGCCACTGTGCATAAACATGTCCAGAAATCCAAAATGTAATAAATCACCTACCCGTCCTTATTTTTCACTGGTCTTTGTGCTCTTGCGTCACCGTGATATGACTAAAACCACTTAGTTTTCCCTGTCCTCTTCTTCATTGATAAATATTAGATACCTGCCTTCCTGCACTGCTTTAGCTCTCATCCTGTTTTCATGCCAAGAATGCCATGCACTGGTATTTTTATCCATCTCCTTGCGAGTGGGAGCTCGGCCCATGCAAAATCCCTGCCATGCTCTGATTGGCTGCCAAGTACTCAAGGGTATTCCAGGAAGTGACTTGCCAAGTGACCAGCAGTGGATTTACCTGGCTGTTTGGAACACAGCTTGAGGACTGAATGGATAATTCCATGTATTATTCAGCAAATACAGGAGTATGAAGCATGTCATGCTCACCCAACAATATGTTAGCTATACTGCAGATGGGCAAAAACACATGATCAGTATAGGTGTTATCTAGAATCAAAGAGTTTTGCTGAAAATCAAGTAGCATTCAACTGAATTAAACCCACTGCTCTCAATGTCCCTCAGTTTTATAAACAGAAAAAAATATAATCAGCTTTATTGGTCAAGATTGTTCACAAACAAGGAATTTGACTCGGCTTCAAGCACTCACACCATACTCACATTTAGGGCTGAAAAAATCGGATTAATTGCGATTAGTCGAGTATTGAAATAATCGTCAACTAATTTATTAATCGAATAATCGTTAACTGGAGTATACAGACTCTCAAACATGCAATTTGCTGAAATAACAACCCACTTTTTGCATGTAGCGCTCTGTAGAGCCGACCTGAAGGTAAAAGTCTAAACAGTTTGTGTTTGTTGCAGTCTGGACCTGTCTTGCTTTGTAGATGAGCCAAACCACACAGTGACAGATGAACACAGGACAGCCTGAATATTGGCAACAGAGAACCTGCCCAGTAGCTCCTGTGGAAGGTTGTATCTCTTGAGTTGGCACAGGAAGTACATTCTCTGTTGGGCCTTCTTCTGTGCAGTGACGAGGTGTGAAGACCAGCTTAGGTTCCAAGAAAGAGTGGTTCCTAGGAACCGGATGTGATCCACAGTAGACACAGTGTTACTGAGGATGGTGAGGGGAAGCAGTGTATGGGAAGTTCTCCAGAGGTCCATCATCTCCACAGACTTGAGTGTGTGCAGTCAGGTGGTTCTGACCGCACCAGTGTACCAGCCTATCCACTTCCTGTCTGTATGCAGACTTATCACTGTCCTGGATCAGACCACTAACAGTGGTGTCATCTGCAAACATCAGGAGTTTCACCGACGTGTCCATTGAGGTGCATTTGCGTACAGGGAGAAGAGTAGTGGGGAGAGAACACACTCATAGGGGTTGCCAGAGCTGATGTGTTCCTGTGATGAAGAAGATGCTCTCCAGCTTCACCTGCTGTGGTCAGTTAGGAAGCTGGTAATCCACTGACAAGTGGCACTGTGATCTGGGTGAGCATCTGGTGGAGGATGTCTGGGTTGATGCTGTTGAAGCCTGTGCTGGAGTTTGCAAACAGTATCCTGGTGTATGTTGTTAAGGTGATGCAGGATGAAGTGTAGTCCCAGATTGACTGCATCATCTGCTGACCTGTTTGTCTGGTAAGCAAACTGCAAGGGGTCTAGCAGGGGGCCTGTGATGTCCTTCAGATCATTAAAGACCAGATGCTTGAAGGATTTCATGACCACAGACGTCACAGCAACAGGTCTGTATTCATTGAACCCTTTGATGGTGCGTCTCTTGGGGACTAGGATGATGGTGGTGTGTTTGCAGCAGGAGGGAACCTCAAACAGTTCCAGACAGTTGGTGAAGATCTGAGTGAAGATGGGGCTGCCCCAGTTGGTCAGTGCAGGTTCTCAGACAGAAGGGGGAAATACCATCAGGTCCTGGAGCTTTCCTGGTCTTCTGATGCTGAAAGAGCCTACTTGCATCCTCCCTAGTGTTCTTTGGTGCAGGCAGTGGGTCAGAGGGGAGGGTTTTGTAGACAGTGGTGCCCCCATGAATTTTTCACAGGGTGGGTCTCACCGGGCCATTAAAAATCTCACCGCGGCACACATTCAGTTTATGATAGTTCTCACTGCTTTCTTTACATCTCTGCTCAACATTGCTCACAAACTGGCTGCGCCCCTAGTAGTGAGCTTGAAAACTGCATCACAATCCTGCCTTCAGAACCTAGCTTTACATTGTCAAAAAATAAAGAATAAACCAGATAATGTGTCCCTTGGTTGCATTCCAAGTCATAAAACCAAACACTTTATATAGAACAACTTACAAAGTTCCTCACAAGTAAAATTTGGAACAATATAAATTTATAGCATGACATGCCTCGCTTTGCTTGCTATGGTTGCAAAACGTCTGCAAACATGTCAACAGTGGGTCTCTCGCAAGTGGAATGCAGCTAGCTGGAGTCAGCGTTAGAGCTAAAATACCACATGGATGCAAGGTGTAAATGCACACAGAGAATTTGCATCCATTTCAAAGCGAACATTTTATTTATTTACCCAGCATCATTACCGACAGACACTATTTGACTTTCAACACACAGAAACAGCTAAACAAATTACTTCAACTCACCAGCTGGATCGGAACCTGGTATAGCCCTGTGCACGATGAACTCTGTCTTATACAGATTACCGGGTTTACCCTCCTCACCATGTCATACATGTTACGGGGCCGACAGCTCAAACGCCGATAATTTGAAGACACAGAGCAGTGGTTCATTACACTACAAGTATACGCAAGTAACTTAAAACAGAAGAAGGGCAGACTCCAAGCATTGTTTGATGCTGCATTTGCTGGTAATTGGAAAAGGCAGGTGTGTTTGCTGATATATGGACAACTCTGTTTCAGTTTTTAAACCAACAGCTTACCATATCTAATTCCAGGGGGATAACATAGCCCTACCGCAAAAATTCAACCCAAACAACTTGGACCTATGTGGAAAAAGCAATAACTGGTTGTACCACTCTTTGAGAGAACCACCATCTAGCGTGTGCGATAACTGGCAATGAGTCTTTCACATTGCAGTGGAGGAATTTTGACCCTCTCTTTGCAGATTCTTTTTAATTCAACCACATTTTTTTTGTTTTGTTGCATAAACAGTCTGTTTAAGGTCACACCCCAAGATCTTAATAGATTTTAGACCTGTAACTTGTTTTTTTCTTTATTGTTGAGCCATATTTGAATAGTATGATGTTTTTACTATGTAAAAGTTCAGATATTTTTCTTTTCTGTGGCTTTTTGCCACAGAATATTTTCCTAAAAGGTTTAAGGATTATCTAGATGTTTGTTTGACAAATATGGTTTATTGAATTGACCTCATCTTTAAATGTGAAAGGCTCACAGTTTATTTGTCTGCAACACCATTAAAGCTAAAATCCACAGTTTGGTCTCAAGATGTGACTAAAATGAAACTAAATTTAATACAACCAACCCCACTGTGCAGACTGAGCCTCCATCTACTAAACTAACATTTTACACTGGATTAAACATTAGGTTTACCACAATTCATATTTATTCCTCCTTAACTGTAATTTGTCATAAATTCGTCTAGTAATGAAAAGATGCCAAAGTCCTGTTTTTATTTTAAAGAACACAGCTTACGGCAGTGGAATTAATTTGCTGTTGGTGTTTATCAAAGCTTTGTTCAACTTAATATTTCTTCAAGCACTTTTTGTCCTTTAAATAAAACATTTGGTATTACTTTATCTACTCAATACCAAAGTCTAAATATCAGATAGTATAATAGTGTGGAGTATTTATATAATCGGCCACAAAGTGTTGGGCATAATTGACGTTATCTCGATTAAATGTAATTATTATCCCCTCCAATAATATCTAAAAAGGATCTGTTCTTTTCACAACTGCATATTTTAAAAATGTTCTCTTCTGTGTAGCATAGATGTCGAGATAAGAGCCCTTAACTACCTCATTTTGTGGTTTCATTGTTCACAAATGGCAGGAAGAGCCAGAACCTAAAACCAGCTGAACTGTACAGAGACTGTAATGTGCCGTAAAATTACATTTTGAGGCTCTTAGGAGATGTGTTGATGAGGGGTCTGCTGACTGTGCTCGGCAGACTCCTGGTTAAAAAAAATGCAGATTGTCCCACAGCTGGTGCCCAGTTTTCTCTGATAATTGGCCCTCATGTTGCCAACTCAGTCTGCAAAGTCTTTGAAGAATCACACCAAGAAGACTTTAATAAAACTAAGCATGTAATTGGAAACCTACAGCTCAAGAATCTGCTATCTGGGTTGCTATTTATGAAGATGTCTGCATAGTTATTGACTTATTCTGTATCAGCAGGGATAGTGGATTTGGATCATATGTTTATTTCTGTCCCGTTGAGGGATATGCACATCAAAGGTACAAAATGATGAAGGTTTGGTTAGAGATGCACAGATCAATTTGGGGCTGATTTCCTATTTTAGTTTTTTTTTTTTGCTCAACTTTGACCTGCCAATACTGATTTTAGCTAAAACTATAATATAAGGAGACAAAATCTTTCAACTATCAACACCATCCCTTGTGTCTGAGAGCATTTTTTATAAATAAGATTTTACTATCTTAAAACAAAGACTTAAATGATTACAAAGTTAATATTTTAACATGTTTTTAGCATATCGTATCATTGCTAACTGTAACCAACTGTCACTGTGTGTAATGTCTAGTTGAAACTCACCTTAACTTGGAGATTACTACAAGGCTGCAAACATTTAAAAATCATGGTCCATGACAGAGGTTGAAAGCTCAAAACAACTTTCGATATCTTTCTTTATTAACATCATTTACACTAAAAACTTTTGTCGGACTGACTTGGTTGTATGTTTTTAGTGGGTTTATTAATCTGGAGGGAAAAAAATTGTTTTCAGTGTCATTCTGAAAATTAGCCAAATATGTTCAGCAGACTGTCTCCATGCATCCCTATTAAAACGTAAAGTGCAGAAATAAATATAATTGCTGCAGTCATGTCTCTTTTTTTTTTTGAAGCATTACATTCATTTTGAATAAAAGGTGGTATTTTCTGTTATCAAGTCTAATATTTTAGGAGATCTAACAAATGTTGGGTATTATAGGATAAAATACATATGCTGCAAAAAATGAAAAGATGTTTCAGTGACTATTACCTATGTTTTATGTGCTGGGTTTTTATGTTTTGTTACTGTGATGGAAAGTAGTTCCAACCATCCCCAAATGCAGCTGGGAAATGTCAGGTGATAATAACGTGTCCTCTCTATCATAATAATTAAACAAAGGCAGCATTTAGCAATTAGCAATTATATCCTTCTTCAAAACAGGCATGAGACATTTTAAGACCTGTTTTAAGACCTGTTCAATGCAACAATTAAGATGGCTTCAATCACTATGCTCTCATTTTATCCCACAAGCAAAATTATAGAAACTGCACCACAGAGCTGACAGCGAAAGAGATTCCAGTAACTTAACTTAGAGATGTCTTGCATGACAACATCATCTACAGCCAGGCTTAAATAGAAGACGATGTCATCAGGTTCACACTCAGAGCTCAACACAGCATTAAACATTTAAATGCCTTATGTAAACTGATGATTTGTCCTCTCTAACCCCTGCTGAAACTGCGCGGCTGAAGAATAATTCCTCTGAAATGGTCAATTGCTCAACAAGCTAGTTGTAATAACAGAATGTCAACATGACAATATCCAAAGCACTAAGATTAAGGCTTAACCAAAAATCACAATCCAGTCTGTTGTCAGAAGTTATGTAGGTAGAATTTGACAATTTATTCAAGTAAATCTCATATTTTATCCACATGCACTACTCACAAAAAAGTTTAGATATTTGTTTTTAAACTGAAATTTATGGAAAACATAAAACGTTCAGGCTATAGTGATATTATATCATGCTATTATATCATGAAAGTAGGGCATGCAATGGTGAACAAAAGCCAACAACAGTGGTGGGTATACCACAACAAAAGATGTCTCAATAAGGTGTCATGTGCCCTAATGATGCAACTTTGATCAGCTGGAGTGTTGTTGTCCATGATAATGAAATTAGGCCTGTGTTGTTCATGCAGGGGCACGGTGACTGGGTTAATGTTGTTATTCTGGTAGGATGGGCCTGTCACTGTACCATTCACTTAGTATAGGGTAGTTCTGGATTGACTTGACACACCTGCCAACACTAACACCAACACCACCACTACCAAAGGGGACAATTAATTATTTAATTGTGCATTTCATAATTTAATAGTATATTTAATTATTTAATGATGTATTAAATAAATAAATTGTACATTTAATTATTTAATTGTGCATTTCATAATTTAATGGTACATTTATTTATTTCATGATACATTTATTTAATTTAGCTCCTTTTGGCCCTCCACAGCATGCAAGACAAAAACTTAAACTAACAAGGAGTTCCTGAAGGTGAGCATTAAAAGAGAAAACTGTAGGTGGCCAAGTAGTGATGTCTGTGGTACACGTGGGACTGAGCAATATAGCAGAAGGTAATTTAACCCCTGCCCCCCCATATAAAATGCAAATTGCTATATGGTTGCATATAAATCTATATGGTTCACTTGTGTGACAAATCAAGGTGTGCAAATGTATATTTTTGCTTCCTGTGGAGGGAATTAGTCTTTTCAGATTTCATTTCTGGTGCTCTATTAGAGGAAGGTAAAAGGTCCTATTGTCTGTCTGTTTCTGTAGCTTTCAGCTGTGACTGAGAGGCACAGAGAGTGCTGTCTCATGTTGCTCGGTGCTCTAGGAGGATGACTCAGCTGCAACAATGTAATGCTGGATAAAACTCTGTCCATAATGTACTGCTGTGTAATTGCCACTAAGGGATGAACATGTTGTTCCCAAAAACACCCATGGAGTCGGTGCAATAGTCAAGATATTTATTGAAGAGCAAAAATTTTGCTTCTATTTTTGTCCAACAAGAATAACTCAAAATATTATTTTAACACATAACTAATTCAAGCTAATTTTCAGTATACAACACTAACATACTTAAACCAGGAAGTTTTTGCATCTTTGTTTTATAACTACAATAATTAGTCGTAGGCAAAATGATGGTATAAGGTGAAAAATAGAACCTGTTGACCAGTGTTGTGGAAGTTCATCCTTGACAAAAAGAACTAGTTCAAAGTTCAGTTTACCCAGGTTAAAATGAATAAATCCATGTTCAAAGTTCATCACCTAAACATTCTAAGCTAAGTTCACAGGTCCAACATTCATGTTCATTAACTATAGTTTGTCTGAAAGTAAGTTTGAAAACTAGAGGTAGAGGATTTTTGAAATAATCATCCAAATCACATTTTATTCAAATACATTTTTGGTTAACAGTTGAATTAATAAATAGACATAAACATGTCTTATATCATATAGACTTACTTATTTTGCTCTAAACACATGATTTGACTGTTTTGCAATGAGGTAATAACATAGGCTTGATGTGATGCGGTGTTAATACATCCTGTTTATCTTCTTTGCTGCTGGCAAACTAACTTTATTGGCACTACCGCCACCTACTGGGTTAGAGTGTTTGCATTAGAGTTACAGGTGGTATCTCTCGATTATTTACCAGTTATAATATTGAATGTCATCTTGAAGAATGTGGGACCCAGGATTTGCCAGATTATTCACATCTGCCTTGTTCTCTGTTGGGTTTTTCTGCTGACATAAACTCTATTTTATTTTTGTGATATTACAAAACAGCTGCTGCTGTTCTTATGTTCAGTCCTTTCATTGTCAGAAAGGAAAATGAGTCTTTCATTTTTCCAAAAAGCTGTCTATTAATTACACTTTTTAAAACACAAGGTTGTTATTCCTCCTTAGTAAAGTCCAGATTTTGTAGAAAATAATATCGGATGTTAAAATGTCTGAATTTTCAAGTTTTGGACACTGTCGGCGGAACCTGCTGATTTTTGTTTGTAAGCTTACATGTAAAAAGTATTTCTTTACCTTCATATCCTGCGTGTGTGCCGTGGGTTTATTTTAAAGTCAACTTGTTTATAATTAATAGATATTAGCACGGTACAAAATGATTTTATTCAGGTTTTATACAATAATTCCTTTTGCATTTTAACCATATAACATAAATCCATTAGGAATGTGTTTACTTAATGAAACCTTTAATTCAGAAAACAAATAATAAAAATTGGGGAATTTGGTAAAAATAGATTTTAAAAGTGCCTACATAAGGCACATAATATCTATTGCTGTTCTATGCTCCTGTGCAAATGCACCTGTTTTTTCCTCCCTGTTTGCTTGGCTTTGTGAAATAAATTATGTAGCAAGAGTGTACGTTGCCTGAGTTTTGTTTACATTTTTTATTTATATATGGGTTCTTCAGCTTTGCAGAAGATTCAGAGGCGAAGTGTTGAAGCCCTAGCTTTAGATTTCAACTATACTTGATACAGATGAACAAAACTGCACAAATGTTCAGAAATGTTTTGTTCTAAATAGCCCTTTTATGGTTTTTCTTTCAGAGCACTGTTTAACATGGTGAAATTGAAATTAAAGCTTTGGTCTTGATTTTCCTAAATTGCCTACCACTACCTGTAACGGTGTAATCACAGCTGACCCATTGATAGTTTTCACTCTACAATGTGGTTTTAAGTTGAGCATTTATGTGAATAAAAACAATTTTTATATTTATGCTTGCTGTTTTGGCTTTTAATTTACATAATCCAAACTAAGGAATACTATACTTATGTAATCACACTTGTTTAAAGACATTTTTTAAACGTTTTATTCATTGTTCAGAAGCCAACACACCTGTGACCTTGTTTTTTAAAGCCCAAATCTAAATGTGGGAGGAGCTTAACATTTATCAGTGTTAAATGGCTGTACCAGTACATCACTCAACTACTTCCTTTTTTAAAAGAAGTACCTAAGCCAGAGACTAGCCTTTCTGTATAAGCTATTCACACTAAAATGATGCTTGAATAGATTACCTTAAATCAGATGGTATCTGCCCAAAATAGGACAGCTTTAGAGAGAAGTTAATCAGATGATGTATTCAAAAATGAGTGTAAATAATCAGTAGCTGCCTACCTTGCCACTATGGAAACCAAGGCACAGATGTGTGTAATTAGTCTGCCTGATAAAATCTTTCTGTAAACAATCACAACTGTGTGCCCATTTGATGAACTGTGAATATAGCACAGATTATGTTTACTGAGGGAGGCTGCCGCTGTGTAGTTGAAGCGTTCAAATGCACTTCTTTTCTGTCACAGGAATAATGAGCTCATTTTTAACAAGATTTTAAAAGCAATAAAAATCCAGAAAGACTGCTACAAAGCCTGCATGTGGGGGTGGGGTAGCAGAACGCAGAGGAGTAGTTGGACTATACTGTTGCACTAAGTAATTATTGCACTGGAGTTAAAGACATACAACATGAAAGTTTATATTATATTTATTAAATAATCTGCCCTCCTGCCTAAAAGATACAAGCAGAGTTTTGAATTGAATCCTGTAGTTTTACTGCTTCAATGCCTCTCATTAACAAAAGAAGTGAGGAACACATTATTAAGAACTAAATGTGTCATCTATCACTGGGACAACATTACATTTAACCATTTTTTTTGTAAATGATTAATTAGGACATAACATGCTTTTATTGCCCCTAAAATAAACAGCTACAGGGGTTGGACAATGAAACTGAAACATCTGTCATTTTAGTGTTGGAGGTTTCATGGCTAAATTGGACCAGCCTGGTAGCCAGTCTTCATTGATTGCACATTGCACCAGTAAGAGCAGAGTGTGAAGGTTCAATTAGCAGGGTA